>CM020184.1:719271-770785 GCA_009805545.1 Oryza longistaminata
TCCGGGCGCCCGCGCCCGCTCTCGCCAACGCCGCTCCGCCCGCCCCTGACCCCGCCATCGAGTTCGCCGGGAGGGACGATGTCGACGCCCTCCTCAACGAGAAGATGAAGGAAAGAACAAGATGGACTACAAGGTCAAGGATTTTTCCCTCCCCATTTCTTCTTCTTTTCCCCCACACCTAATTTACGGACAGACTTACTATTGCTAGATCAGTATTTCCCCCATAGTCGTTTCTTATGGATCTTGGCCTTATGCGTGGCTTGCTACTGCGGCTTGGAATTTTTTTACCTCTTTCCTAAATACTGTACTAAGTATACTAGTACATAGCGGGTGTTCCTTCCCGGCTGTCAAAATTGATGCATGTTATGTCTCTTCTAAAATGTTTAAACAACTTAAGCCACGCCCAGAGTTCCAACCAGAGGATTCGACAACACTACAGTGGCAGTAACCCTACTGAACTACCTGTAACAATTGGTTAGGTTAGAGGCTGTGTCATATGTTATGTTGGCTACTCAGTAATTTGGATAAGTCATTTCTGTATGCTCACACCAAAAGGACTAGCTAGAGCAAATACAAAACCCTCAAACAGTCTGAGACAAACAACTGTCTAATTTTCACAATGGATAATCCTGAGCACCATGTTGCTCCAAGGACCTGAACCGCAATGTGTCCACTGAACTAAATAAAATTGGACAGTGTCCTTCACCGCCTCGGTGAAAAGATGTTCTTTTCGACTTAGTAGTTGAAATTTTGAATGTTTCTTTTGCCGCTTGGTTTGCTCCTTGAATGGCTCATCATCTGTGTTTAGTTGTTTACACTGGCTGATATTTCTTTTTCCATGCTGTGATTGTTTCTGCAGGGAAGAGCGAGCAAATGATGGAATACATAAAAAAGCTGCGGGCTTGCATCAAGTGGCTGCTAGAGAGGGAGGATACAAACCTGGCTGAGATTGGGAAGCTCAATGGTCTACTTGAGGCAGCAGAGAAACATCACTCTGAGATTGGTACCACCCTTTCATTTCATATCATGACACTTTGTGCGCTTGTTGATTCTACTGACTGAATCTATGCTATGTCATCTAGTGCTCAGCTGAAAAGTGCAATAGAAGAATCAAAGGCAATAAATGAGGAGCTTCAGAGACAGTATGCTTCTTTAGAGGAGAATCTAAAGAGAGTGGAGGCTGAGAAACTGGTGGGTGACTCATGCGTCTGGTTAAGTTCCCTCTTATTGCTTCAGGAGTGTTCTATGATTAACAAATTTTTGAAATGTAGGATGCCCTTAGGTCTTAGGGAGTGAAAAGGAAGCAAGGATTGCTGTTGAGGCTTCCCGAAATGAGCATTTGGAAGATCTCAGAAGGATTAAGTTGGAGGAAAACGCCTTAATGACCAGTCTTACTTTCTTTCTAGAAAAGCTTATGTGGTTAATAAATAACTCTGCACTTTCCATTCACTACAGATTATGCTTTGACTGTGTTTTGGCTCCTTTAGATCAAGATGCTTCAGGACACAAATAAGAGGCTTCAGAATACAACACTAGTTTGCAGCAGTATAACAGCAACCTCCAGGCAGATGCAACGAAGAATGGTGAAACAATAGCAAAGCTGCAGAAAGAGAAGAACACTATGGTAGAAACAATGAATGGTTTGAAGGACCATGCTAACTCTGTAAAGATGCAGCTAGATTTGGCAAAGGTATGATCTTAGTCCCGGCCTTTCAGTACAAACATCTGTTCATCTTAAATTATCTGCTGTATTGCATTGATTCTGTGGTGATAAACAACGCCTCTATTCCATGCAGTCTTCCCAAAATGAAGCTCTAAAACAAAAGACCGACTTCCTAAAGGAAGTTGATAATCTCAGGGGTGAACTCCAGCAAGTAAGGGATGACCGTGATCATAAATTAGCTGAAATACATTCCCTGTTGGCCGATGTAAGTACATACAAGGAAATGACTGGAAAGTCGGTAGCAGAATTGGATAATGCCATGACAAGAAGTACTGCCCTTGAGGTATGCTCCTGTGCTCTAATTGATTCAATGTCTAATTACTGCAATCAGTGCAGCTAATGTATTTTCAATACAGGAAACATGTTCGTCCCAAGCAGAGAATTAAAACATTGGAGCTGCAGCTTGCATCAGCTAACGAAAAGTTAAAGGTGCATACTGAAAGCCTCTTTGTTTAATATATTATATCCACAAGCACTTAAGGACTTGCTATTTTATTTAATTATGTAGAGATCTGATTTGACTACTATGAGAACGATGACTGAGTATGAGAAGCAAAAAAGAATGTTGGAGGATCTGCAATTACGACTCGAAGAAGCTAGCAACAAATTTTGGACGGAGAGAATTTGCGGAAAAAACTCCATAATACAATACTCGTAATTTCTCTGAAACTATTCTTTGTCTTTTGTTTTATGTGTTGTTGCTGAGACTCTTACATTGCAGGAGCTTAAGGGAAACATCGAGTCTTCTGTAGGGTGCGACCTTTATTGCCAAATGAATCAGGGCTGTTGCTTATCCAAAGAGTGGAGAAAACTTAGGTCGTGGCATTGAGTTGACACATAATGGTATAATAACACTTACTGCGATCCTTCTGTGTTTTTTACTTTTATGTCTGCATCTCTTGGAAGATTCATCTCATTCCAGTAAATCTTTATTTTTTCACAGCTCAAATGTTATCCTTCACATTTGACAAAGTATTTGAGCAATCGACATCACAAGAAGATGTGTTCATGAGATTTCCCAACTCGTCCAAAGCGCCCTTGATGGCTACAAGGTAACATTTACTTGTTGCTGTGTTTTGAGAAGTGCAAGAGCACAACCCCGCTATAGGAGAGGAAAAAAGTTTGTCCATAAAGTTAGTATTTATCATTCGTGCTAACTAATGTGAAAACAACTAGGTGTGCATATTTGCATATGGCCAAACTGGCTCGGGTAAACAATACACAATGATGGGAAATCCAGAATTGCATGACCAGAAAGGATTAATTCCGAGATCACTTGAACAAATTTTCCAAACAAGCCAGGCTCTTATTTCACAGGGATGGAAATATAAGATGCAGGTGAGTTCTTACCCACTTCAATTGTCAGTTTGTTTGAGCTAGCAAAGGTGCAGGCTTTCTATAGTTGTAACTGTCATGTTTACTTTGAACATCTAGGCATCTATGTTGGAATCTACAATGAAGCCATACGTGATCTGCTAGCCACTAATCGCACAACTGTTCAAGATGGTGGCGCTTCAAAGTACAGTATCAAGCATGATGCCAATGGTAATACCCATGTATCGGATCTCACAATCGTCAATGTATCAAGTATCAATGAAGTTTCTTCTCTCCTCAGCGGGCTGCTCAGAGCAGGTTACACTCTAGTTCTTTCCATCAGTTTTTCAAATCTTCAATTAAATTCATGAGAACAGAAGAATACAAAGAAGGCAAAGAACCTGGATATAGTTTCTGTGAGCACATAGAAACATAATCAGGTTAGCATAAAGCCTGAAGTGAAGTTAGAAGCATAATTTCAATGAAATGTAATAAGTCAAAAACTAGCTTTATTATGAGACCATTTTCAAAATCTTTGTGCTCTACATACTGTTGTGCTATAAGTGCACAATAATTTAGCTGAATTCTCCAGAAAGAGTTCCAAATCTGTACCTTAAATTTGCTGCCATACATTGTAAACAGCTTTATTATTTATCTGCAGATCTGTTGGAAGAACACAGTGAACGAAGAATCATCTAGAAGTCATTGTGTGTTCACGCTTCGAATTTTTTGGTGTCAATGAGGTATGCGATATCTTCTAATGTAGGTCTTGCTAATGCCTGGTAATTTTTTGTATTCATCATTGGGTGTTTTCTCTACAGGGACAGACCAGCAGGTGCAAGGAGTGCTCAATCTAATCGATCTTGCGGCAGTGAGCGGCTTAACAAGAGCGGTGCCACCGGAGATAGGCTAAAGGAGACACAGGTAATTTGCTATTCCACACCTCAGTTTTTGTTGCATCTAAGGTGTACACATGGTACAATGCGTAACCACTGTTATGTTGTAACTTTGCTATTTAGGCTATTAATAAGACCTCTCATGCTTGAGCGATGTAATCTTTCCATTGCAAAGAAAGAGGAGCACGTTCCGTTCAGGAACTCAAAATTAACGTACCTGCTACAGGTAAATTCTAAGCACTCAGCTAAGAATATCTGAAAACTTGTTCTAGTTTCCGTGGTTATAATGTGTGAATGATTTTGTTCCCCTTGACACAGCCATGCCTTGGAGGAGACTCGAAGACACTTATGTTTGTGAATCTGTCTCCAGAGGTGTCGTCTACAGGGGAGTCAATTTGCTCGCTACGGTTCGCAGCACGGGTGAACTCGTGCGAGATTGGCATCCCTCGTCGTCAAACCCAAGTGCGTAGCTTGGCGCAAGGGTGAGTTGGCTTGGAAAAATGAATGTCCATGACTAATTGTATTTGTGTGTGTTTGAGGGACGCAATGGATCATTTGCATCCCCTCCGTGTGTTGGTTGCTTAGAGGGTGTGTATATATTCTGATTTGGCACGTGGCTTTGTTGATTGTACGAGCATCGCATTACATTACAGATATTACTGTAGTATCTAATTTGTGGCTGCATCAATGTGCAGTGGTAGTAACAAGATATGAGGTTGGTTGTATTTTATTGGAGAAGTGCCCTGTGTTGTGTTGGGCTGGCTTTGTTTGGATGATAAAGACAGACAATAATTGGAATTGAAATGCTCTGTTGCTTTTTAGTAGTACTTGCTGAGTATGAAGTTATATTGCATAGCGTAGATGTGAATATGATATGTATGTGATGAGGGGATATATATATGTGAATGTGATGACAGTAAAGTGAGAGAAATACAGTACTAGCTAGTACACAACAGAAAACTAGGCCATCTTTGCCATGACCTCCTGGAGGATGATCTTGGTGTTGGCATAGGAGGAGCCGATCTGGGTGTCGTCCTTGGTGCCGCAGGCCTTCTGGAGGCGCTCGAAGCTGTCGAAGAGGCGGGTGGCGAGGTCGAGCAGCGGGGGCGCTGGTCGTCGGAGGCGGCGGAGATGAGCTTGTCGAAGTCGAAGTACATGAAGGTGGACTTGAGGCGGAGGTACTTGGTGACGTAGTTGGCCCTGTCGGCGTTGTTGCCCAGCAGGTCCTCCAGCGCCAGCAGGTCGAACGCCGTGCTCCGCAGCCTGTACGCGTGCGCCGCGTAGCTCGCCCATGTCCGCTATGTAGATGCCGTTCCTCACGAACGTCCGGCTCCCCGTCTCGCCATTGTTCAGCTCCTCTGCACACACAATATATATATATATATATATATATATATATATATAATAATATATATATATATATATTATATTATATATTGCAATCACTATATTTATATATTTTGTGTGTGTAATGGTAATTAATTTATACTCACTGTTGACAATCTTTGGCACCGGCAAAGGGACTCGGTGAGCCACCACCCATTGTTTGCCGGCTCCTCGTCGGCGGCGGCCGGGCGGGATATGCTGGAAGATGGTGGCGGCGGCGGCTGCGAGGCCGACGGAGAGGCAGGCTGATCTCCGTCCGCCAGTGGAGCACGCCGCCACGAGGAGGAGCAGCCTCCGTGGTGTTGGCCGGAGGGCGGCTGGTGCTGGCAGTGGCGGCGGTGAGGCCTGCTGATTGGAGATAAGTGGCCATCGAGGATGTGTGTCAGTGTAGCAAGGGAATGGATGGATAGCGCGCGATGCCCACGAGAGGATGAGGAAAACCTTCGCCTTTGCAAAAGTGCACCACATAGATATTTCTCTCGTTTGATGGGGCTGCCTCTCCTAGTTATCACTGGGCCACATATAATCTTGGGCCGACAGAATGCGAGAAGGAATTAGTCTAACTTGCCCCTCCTCTCTCGCTCTCGATTGAATCGTCTCTTAAACCGCTAAACCTTGGTATAGTGCCTCCACCATCTTCTTATTCTGTAGGAGGTGATCTAAGTGATTGTGAGTTAGTTTGTTTGTTTTCCCGCGCGCCACGCTTCCCGAACTACAAACGGTATGTTTGTTGTAAAAATTTCTATACGAAAGTTGCTTTAAAAAATCATATTAATCCATTTTTAAATTTAATAGTTTTATACTCAATTAACCATGTGCTAACGGCTCACCTCGTTTGCGTATCTTCTCCATCTTCTCTCTCTCTCCTCTCAATCTGTGCAAACCAAGGCATTTACATGTGGTTAGGGGTGGACAGAAAGCTTGTGCTCGTTAGCTCGCTCGGCTCGTGACAGGCTCGACTTGGCTCGTCTCTTTGAATTTCCTAACGAGCCGAGCTGACAATCTTAGCTCGTTAGAGATAACTGAGCCAGCTCGAGCTGGCTCGCGAGCCTTAACGAGCTAAGGGGTTACCAGGCCAAGTCAGGTCCACAGCCAAACATGCACACATACATTATGGCCCATTGGCCCAATAAACCCATATCAAAAAAACCCTAGTTCACCTCAGCCTGAGACCTGACTCCCTGTCCCGCCACTGTCTCGCACGTATCGCATTCGCATCGCATCAGCGGCTCGGGCGCTCGGCGCATCTCGACATCCGCATCTCGGCCATACCCGGCGGCCGTGCGCTGGCGCTTGCCGGCCTGCGCGTCGGCGGCGTTCTCCTTCTGGTGGAGCATCCCGGGGCGAGTGGCGCGCGTGGACATGGCCGGCGAGCGGATCTAGGGCTAGGGCGAGCGGCGGCGGAGGCGGCGGGGAGAAGAGGAGGAGGAGAGGATTTTGGATTTTGGATTTGGATTTGGGAATGGAGCGACACAAGAGAGAGAGAGAGGGAGAGGGAGAATTGAAATTTTCGGTGGGAGTGGGACCCAAGCCAACGCGCCGCCCCCGCTCCTCTAACTGGGCCGCTCGGCCCATAATGAAAACCTAACGACATGTGCGATTTACATTGTGGGCCGGAAAGTGCAACGGAGGAGATTGTGCTTGTGCTTGTGCTTGCACTTGCACACAGGGAGGTCTATACTTTCCCTCCCTTATCGTTTGCTCGTGATTGAATCTCCTCCCTCAACCATAAAACCGAATATAACGTCTCCACCATCTCTTAGAATTTGGTGCAAATAGACTTCTTCGCTGGTTTGAAAAGCGCCTTTTTGTTGACGTGGCATGTTGACCGCATGTGGGACCCACACGTCATGCACTCTATATTATTTCTCCATACTACTCTCTTCTTCGTCTTTCCATTTCTCCCCCTCTCTTCCTCATGATCTCCAGGCCAGTGAAAGGGGAACGTACTTCAATCGGGTCATACCTCTCAGATCCGAAGTCGTCGAAGTATCCCCTCGTTGAAAGATCCACTACTTGAAGCCATCTCTTCGCAAATCCTTTGAATACCAGCGCCCCTTACCTAGCACGTTATTGTCGATGGGTTGTACTCCGATCTCCATCCCTATGTGGTTTTTTAATTTGAAGGACATATGGATCAGCTGATACGAGGATGCAGACAAATATGTAAAGAGAGAAGGGAGACGGAGATTTTTGTGTGGGTTTAGACCCTCTGATGATGGGTAATATCTCTACTCCTATTGGATGGGTGTTGCCATTATATATCAATCTCTCATGAGAAGTATAGGGATGAATACCTAATCTAGTTTGGCAGTATATCGGTGTAAATCTTGGGCTCGACAATTACCTATAGTCAGTTTCGTCACGTATTGACTCGCGAGATCGAGGGTGGCTTAAATCGATTTGTATCTCTCTTGGGTTATTGTCTTTTGCATTATGCTTGTCTTGTCCCGTCTAGGGTCTTATATTTATAACCCCCCACCCCCAAGTGTCCCTTGTCCAATTAAAACCAGGGAGGTAAATATGGATACAATCCAAATAGTCTTGATCGGGCATAAATTGGACTATGTATTTCTTTTCTTATATTGGGACTCATTCCTTATCTATTTAGAACTTTTGCCATATGCACAAGGTTTGTTTCCTTACAAGACTTGGCATATGATGGCCCCGTGCGATCTAGTTACACATGTACAGGGCATCCCATATCTAGGATATTGACAGTTTTATCATTTCAAAAATATATGTGATTTTTAGTGAATTCAGTTTACATTCTCAGTCATAGTTATTAAACCTAGATTAGTGGATATACCAGTCGAGCTATCGGTTCGCTAGTCCGATGGTCTTACTGACCCTCTAGACGGTCCAGTTGCAGTTTGTTAAGTTATATGAACTGTCTGTTTGATTACAACCACAAATGCGCGGGCTAGTGGGATGGTTAATTAGTTTGCGCAACTATCACCCCGTCAAACAGTGGTCGAATCCCTCTACCTCTGTGCCTCGATCTATGGTCTGGAGGGGGAAAGTGATTTCATCCCTCGAGGGGATATCCCCTCGTTTCATACATGCCACCTAAATAGATGACATACAAACAACGAGGGACGTCCCCTCGAGGATATGATGAAAATCCACATCCGTCTAGAGAGAGTAGTACTACGGTCATTCCTAAAGAACCAACAGTCGAATCCCTCTCCCACTGTGCCTCTACGGTCGTCCTCCTCCTTTCTCACCATATAATTTAATTCCCTCACGTAAAAAAAACTTTTTCACTCTTAAAAAAACACCCGGCCAAAAAACTAGGACTCCATTTAAGAAACTAGTGTTTCCACCCGAAAATCAACCTAATTCCCTCACGTAAAAAACTTTTCCACTCTAAAAAAACACCCGACCAAATTTAAAACTAGGACTCCATTCAGGACCTAGTGTTTCCACCCGAAAATCAACCTAATTCCGATCCCTCACGTAAAAAAAAAACTTTTCCACTCCTAAAAAAAACACCCGACCAAAAAATTAGGACTACTCCATTCAAAAACTAGTGTTTCTAACCGAAAATCTATCCAGAAAAACTGTCCTGTCCACTAGAAAAACCAGCTGATCGATAGGAAAAAACTGAACCCTATAAAGCCATATCCGTCGCGTCGTTGCAATGCACAAGCAAGCATGATACTCACGATTAGAATAGCATCTGTGTAAAAGGAAAATCCATAGCAAAAACAAAAGGCGAAGAAACAGAGTAATAAAGCAACCAATTAGGCTTCGCAGCTGCATGGGATGTATGTGCTAATGTGCATCAGTTGCATGCATGATGCACAGATCTGTAAGTGCGACAAGCATAGCACTCACGCATGGGAAACTATTTTAAGAGCTCGAGTGGATGTCCACCCGTTTATTGCATGTCATTTAAATAGTTATGAAAAAAATTAAAAAAATATGAATAAGATAGATCAATATGTAATGTATTAATCCACAAACATGCAAGTTAAAATTCAACTTCTACAGATTGTAATAAAAATAACAAACAAAACTCAAATTACTATATGTATATTTACAGTTAAATTCAGCATGTTTGTGGAGTGATCTACCTTGTCAATTTTTTTGAAAATTTTTCGTAGCCATTTAATTGACATGCAATAAACAGGTGGACGTCCACTCGAACTATTAGAATCCATCCCCACGCACGCATCGATCGCATGTCTAGCTAGCTCTGCCTTTCACCCTAGCTACACTTCTTCATGTATTATTTGTTGCACTAATTCTAAATTGAGAAAGTATTAAATTAATTCTGAAAAAAAAAACTTAAGATTGAATATGCATATTTTCGATGGTATGTTAACGTCTAGGGTGTACTTGCCTCGGTGTTAAAATATAAAGCGAGGTCTCGGTGCTTAGAGAGTAATAAGTTTTAGGAATACTTGAGAGGAAATCTTATATATGGGTGCAATGCACAGTAGGTGCAGGTGAAGTTTGAACCTGCATACTTTGCGAGTACTAATCTATCTTGTTAATTTTCTTTTAAAAAATAATAACTATTTAATTAATTGATATGTAATAAATGAGTGGATGTTTAGTACTCGAGTGATTATTAATTAAAAGAGTTTTCCTGCAGTGCTATACGATGAGATGCAACTCAATTCTAGTTAGTAATTGAAGTAATGTATACAGTAGCTAGCTGGTCCGACAAATTTACTTTCACGCTTTACCCTTTCTCTTTTCCTTTGGAAGAAAAAGGGAGTTATTCGATATATGATGTGTAAGCTACTTGATGCAAGCCACGATGGAACGATCGATCATTTGCGCTCGCCGAATCGCTTTTTAGTTTTCTCTCTCCACCCCTAAAGAAAACATTCCCGTATCGCTTGGCTGCCAAGTAATTTATTGAAGACGGAACTCGATCGATGGTGTACATGCAGTATGCATCGATCGATCCGATGCATCTATATATATTGCTAGGTACCATATAGTATGATCGATGCAGCAATGAACACAACAATAATACTAGTATAGCTAGTCGATCGATCTCCAGCTCCTACCGCATGCATGCATGATGACTGCGTGCATTATCGATCATAATTAGCAGGTGAGAGATATTCACTTAATTAACTTGGTTCTTCCTTTAATTTCTAGCTATATGGAGTTGCATGATATATATATTCTGTACGTCTGTGTGTGTAGCTAGTTAACTTTAAATAATTTTGTCTGCATGGATATATATATATATATATTGAAGTTGAAGGAAGCATATGCATGCATGCATGAGCTGATCAGCTGAGCCTGATCAGAGGAAGACGACGACGAAGAGAAGAAGCAGCAGCTAGCATCGTCGTTGATGGGTCTCAATCCGCCGGTGCCGCAGAATGACAGCGACTGGGAGATCAGGGTGGCGATGGTGCTGAGCCTCACCCTCCAGATTCTCCTCATCTTCGTGGGGCCCATGCGCAAGCGCTCCTCCCACCCTGTCCCGCGCTTCGCCGTCTGGTCATGCTACCTCCTCGCCGACTGGGTCGCCGACCTCGGCCTCGGCCTCCTCCTCAACAACCTCGGCAACATCGGCGGCGGCAGTAATGGCTCCTCCTCCTCTAGCAGCAGCAGCAGCAGCATCAGCCACCTCTCGGCCGGTGTCGGCGGCTTCAAGCGTGGGCCCGGCGGCGGCAGCACCAACAACACATCCTCCGGCGGCGGCAGCCCGCCCATCTTCGCCTTCTGGACTCCATTCCTGCTGCTCCACCTGGGCGGCCCGGACACCATCACCGCCTACTCCCTCGAGGACAACGAGCTCTGGCTCCGCCACTTGATTGGCTTGCTCTTCGAGCTCTTCTCCGCCTTTGTCGTCTTCTCCTGCTCCGTCAAGTCCAACCCCATGGTCCCGGCCACCGCCCTCATCTTCCTCGTCGGCATCATCAAGTACGGCGAGCGCACCTACTCGCTCTACTCCGGCAGCGTGTCCGGCTTCCGCAACAAGATCCTCGGCGAACCCAACCCTGGGCCCAACTACGCCAAGCTCATGACGGAGTTCGACTCCAAGAAGAATGCCGGACTGCTGGTGGAGATCACCATCGCGGACGGCGAGGCCAGCAAGGCGAAGGAGGCGCTGGAGGAGGGCGAGGAGGTTCGGCTGGTGAAGGAGAGCAACAAGAGCCTGGAGGCGATGGCGTACGACTTCTTCACCATGTTCCGGCTGCTCTTCGTCAACCTCATCCTCAGCTACAAGGAGAGGAGGATCAGCCAGGCCTACTTCCTGGACCGCCACGACATGACGGCGGGCAAGGCGTTCGAGGTGGTGGAGGTGGAGCTCAACTTCATCTACGACATGGTGTACACCAAGGCGCCCGTGTCCCACCGCATGAGCGGCTGCGTCCTCCGCTGCGTCGGCACCGCCTGCCTCGTCATCGCCATCCTCCTCTTCGCGCTCCTCGACAAGACCGCCATCCACCCCGTGGACCGTGGCATCACCTACGCGCTGCTGCTCGGCGGGCTGGCGCTCGACGTGGCCGCCATCCTCATGCTCCTCTGCTCCAACCGGATGATCGTCTTCCTCGAAGCCAGGCCCAAGCACATGGCGTGGCTTTCCCGGGTGGCCAGGGCCGTGCGGCTGCAGCCAAAGCGGTGGTCGGAGCGGACCTCGCAGCTGAACTTCATCTGCTACTGCCTAGGCAAGCCCAAGGAGCAGGAGGGTCGCCGCCGCCAGTGCTGCAAGCGGAAGACGATACCGCCGAGTGTGATGCGGTTCCTCATCTGGGTCGCCGACAAGGTGAGCGTCAGGGAGACCTTGGACGACTTCTTCTTCATCCAGCGCAAGCCGGTGAGCTGCAGTCACATCGACAACAACAACAAGATGAATCACTTGTGCTGCTGGCACAAGGAGGAGAAGCAGCCGCACGTCGACGTGCTCACGTATGTCTTCGATAGGCTTAAGAAGGAGGCCCAAAAATTCAAGGGCTCCACGGACTACGACTTGATGAAGAAGCTGTGCGGCTACCGCGGCGAGGGGACCCTATTGGATGACGAGGACCTCGTCCGAAACATCAAGATGGAGCTGACCAATGCAACACGAGAGGCGGAGCTCAACAAGGAGGAGGAGATGGACGAGTCCAAGTACTTGGTCGAGAAGATGGTGAAGGAGAAGCTGGATGGCATCCTGCGGAACAGCATCGAGAGGGAGTTCGACGAGTCGCTGCTGCTATGGCACATCGCCACTGACCTGTGCTGTCACCGAGAGTGGAATGGGCCTCGGATGCACGACACCAACGGCTTGATGTCCATCAGCGAGACCCTGTCGGAGTACATGCTCTACCTCCTCGTCAGGCAGCCGGAGATGCTGTCGGCCACCGCCGGCATCGGCCTACTCCGCTACCGGGACACGTGCGCCGAGGCACGCCGCTTCTTCAAGTCGGCGGAGGCGTGGGACCCCAACCACGACGACGCCCGCCGGATGCTGCTTTCCGTCAACACGTCCAAGAAGCCGGCCGATGTGAAGGGCGACCGGAGCAAATCTGTGCTGTTCGACGCCTGCATCCTAGCCAAGGTGCTCCGGGAGCTGGACGACGACACCATGTGGAGGGTGGTGGCCGGAGTGTGGAGGGAGATGCTCACGTACGCGGCCGGCAAGTGCCATGGGAGCACGCACGTGCGGCAGCTCAGCCGCGGCGGCGAGCTCATCACCTTGGTCTGGTTTCTCATGGCGCACATGGGGATGGGAGACATGTACCGGATCAAT
The DNA here is from genome assembly GCA_009805545.1 of Oryza longistaminata. Classification (NCBI taxonomy): domain Eukaryota; kingdom Viridiplantae; phylum Streptophyta; class Magnoliopsida; order Poales; family Poaceae; genus Oryza; species Oryza longistaminata. The sequence goes on from CM020184.1 coordinate 732,302, forward strand.
GAGGGGGACGCCAAGGCCAAGCTCATCGTCCACGACCAGTAGCCCCACCACATCCATCCATCTCCCTGCATGCATTAATATTTATCTCATCCTTCAATTCGCTAGCTCTCATACTTATACAAGTATAATCATCGTCCATGCATACTATATACTTCCTCCATCCCAAAATGTTACGACGCCGTTGACTTTTTAAAAAAATGTTTGACCGTTCATCTTATTAAATAAAATTAAGTAATTATTAATTTTTTTCCTATTATTTGATTTATCAATTAGGAAATAACTGAAATTCGGAATTAAAAAATAAGGAATATTAGAAGAGGAGACTAGAGTCCATCTAGAAATACAATTAGAAAATAACTAAAATTTGGAATTAAAAATAAGGAATATAAGAAGTAGAGTATATAGAAATACAATTAGGAAATAACTGAAATTCGGAATTAAAAAATAAGGAATATTAGAAGTTGAGTATAGAGTCCATATAGGAATTTAAAACTAACTAAAATTTGGAATAAACATAATAAAAATTAAAAGTAGAGTTTAGAGTCCGTATAAAAATACAATTTACAAATAACTAAAATTCGAAATTAAGAAAAACATGGGAAGAAGAGTTTAAAGTCAATATAGGAATACAATTTAGAAGTAACTGAAATTCGAAATTAAAAATTAAAGAATATTGAAAGATGAGTTTAGAGTCCACATAGAAATACAATTAGAAATAATAAAAATTCAGAAATAAAAATAAATAATATTGGAAGAAGAGCATAGAGTCTATATAGAAATACAATTTACAGAAAATTCGGAATTAAAAAATATTAAAAGACGAGTCCAGAGTCCATATAGGAATATATATAATTTACAAATAACTAAAATTTGATATTAAAAATAATTAATAACTAACACGTATATAAAATAGAATATGAATATTACACATTAGTAATTTTGTAAAGTTATTGCAAAATTTAAAATTATGTAGTCATTTTAGTATATTTGAATAATATAATGAGAAAACATATATGCTATTATATGAGAGAAAATATAATGATGCTAGGCGCGCAATCTGCGCGGGCCACCATGCTAGTTTGATGTAAACAAATATAAAAATGTACGTGATATCACTCCACAAACATACACCTATAAAATCGAACTAGTATGTAAGTATAAAAAAACAAATTAAACTCTAACTAATTATTCCCTGTCATATTTGATATTTTGTTGCAACTTAGGTTGAATTTAAACTTGTTTATAAATTTATATATCATATATTTAACTATGAATATTAAAGTTACATGTCCATCACAGCCAACAAAAAATATTTTTTAGAACTTAACTTTAGGTTGATTTGTTCTTTTTCTTTATTGTCCATTTTCAGTATTTTTTTAAAAACCGTTAATAACACATATAAAAATTTTATGGACAAATTATTTTGAATTTCTTCATTCATTTTTTCACAGCATTAATCCAATACTCTATAATTTGAGAAATAATCGTGTCATACTGCCATATGATTAAAATTTTAATATTTATCATATATATACTACTATCAGCATGATTAATAAGGATATAATTCAAAGTACTAATATAAAATGAATGTTCAGGCATGAGGATAGTTTCCCTTAATGTGGGGTCTGTTTGGTAGAGCCCCAACTCTCTCAGATCTTAGCTCCAAACTCAAACTCCAGTGGGAGCTAGCTCTTATAAGATCTGGAGTGGCCTTGAAAGTATTTGGTTAGCTTAGTCAACTCCAAAAATTCTCAAAAAGAGGATATGAGGGAGATGGACAATAATACCCTTATGTTTTTTTCTGCTTAGTGGTGGGACTAATAATGAATAAATTTTCTTAATAATTTGAACACCATAATTCTCACTGGTTTATAATTAGAGATTACTGCTCATCATACTTCAATTGGAATGGTTAAGTGGATAAAAAATTGCAAGGGCATAACACAGCACATCATATCAAAACAAAAATCTCGTTTTTTTATCAATAATCTGGCACAAGGACAGACACAAGCGGATACAGTACAATGAGTCATACTGATCAAATTTGGACAAAAATTATCCTTGTAGGAGTAACTATTATCTTGACCCAACAGGCAAAATAATAAATTATCTTTTAGGAGTTGGAGTTGTGGAGTGACCAAAAACACAACTAATTCGTTTTTTAGGAGCGATATGGCCTACTTTGCTCCACTTTTTTTTTTTTTGGAGCTGGACCGTTTGGTTAGGCTCCAGCTAGATCAGAGGTGAATCTAGGAGCTGGAGCTACACCAAACAGGCCCTGACTTTCTCCTAGTGTAGAGCTCGACTTTTCCCATAACATATATATGGAGAAACACAAAAATAAAAAGATATACACCCTATTAATTAAGGGATTGTCTATACAACTTATGACAGATAATCCCATTCCATGTCATGTGAATTTTGGACCGTTGAATGTGATTTAAGATTTGTGCGCACAATAACCTTATCATTTTCTTCCTCTCCCACTTCTCTCACGTTCACACTGCCCACTGCCCGCTGCCCGCTTTCGACACCGTGGCTCTGACACCGCCACCAACACCTTGCTGCCTGCCCATGTTCCACCCATCACCGGTTCTCGTCTTCATCCACCATTATATCCCTCTAAGCCCGGGAGAAACCTCCCTCATCTCCCGGTAGTGGATTTTGATCCATTGAGGGGATATCCCCTCGTTGTTTGCATGTTACTCAAAATAGTTATGAAAAAAATTAAAAAATTTTGAGAAGATGTACATGTGATATATCACTCCACAATCATGTAAGTTTAAATTCAACATCTACGTCTCGCAACAAAAAATAATAAATTAAACTACAACTAGTTAACGTATATTTCATAATCAAATTTGTTTTTTTGTTGTGAGATGTAGAAGTTGAATTTGAACTTGCATATTTGTGGAGTGTTATAACACATGTTAATACATCTTCTCAATTTTTTTATAACCATTTGAGTGACATACAAACAACGAGGGATCTCCCCTCGAGGGATCAAAATAATTTCCCTTGATCTCCCCCCTTCAGCAACTGGCCTCCTCGCACGGTCGTACCCCATATTCTAACCCATATTCCCTCTACCGAAATTGGGGAGTGGATTTTGATCCTCGAGGGGAGGTCCCCTCGTTGTTTGCATGTCACTCAAATGGTTATGATTTTTTTTAAAAAAATTAGAGAAGATGAATAAACATGTGATATATCACTGTACAAACATGCAAGTTCAAATTTAACTTCTACGTCTCGCAACGAAAAAAACAGATTTGATTGTGAATATACGTTAACTAGCTATATTTTATTTTTTTTCATTGCGAGATGTAGAAGTTGTATTTAAACTTGCATATTTGTGGAGTGATATATATCACATGTTAATACATATTTTCTATTTTTTTTATTTTTTTTCATAATCATTTGAGGTACATGCAAATAATTGCGGAGTTGCTGGCACTAGAGAAGAGGAGAAGCTCGCCTGGTTGGAGGGGAAGGAGCTCATGCACTAATCTTTGTGTGGATTTGATGGTGAAAAATCTGTAGAAGTACGTAGGAGTACACAGACACAAATTAAATACAACAAGAAAACTCGATGTGTACCTTACATTCATTATATTATATTAGGAGGAAAAATGATGGACGATATATATGGCATTGCGAGAGTAGCATGCATGCGTGTGCAGCAAAACATTAAATTACGGAATATATATATAAGTATAGTGTTTGGATGGATGAGAGTGGATCTAGGCGGCAGCATGAGCAGGGTCGCCGGCGTCGGCACCTTTAGCAGTAGTGGGTTGAGTAGTTTTGGCATCGTCGTCATCATCGAAGCTGCAGTACTGGGCGAAGCCCTTGGCGGCCTCGAGGATGGCCACCGGCAGGCCGAGGCACTTGCCGACCATCTCCTCCTGCACCACCTTGAGATCGTTGTACAGCATGTCGTCCTTGACGTTGTACCCGACCTGTTTCTTCTTGGCCTCCAGGTACTCGCGTTCGAAGAGCTTCCAGGCGTCGGCGACGGCGAGGAGCGGCGGGTGGAAGACGCGGCCGGTGCGCACCATGGCCCTGGCGTGCTCCTCCTTGCGGCAGGTGACGAGCACGGCGCTCTTCTTCAGCTTGGGCAGGCCGTAGCCGAGGCGGTCGCTCCACTCGCCGTGCGGCGGCGGCGGCAGCGCCAGGTTGGTGTACCAGGGGTCGTACGCCCGGATGTCGTCCAGCACGATGAGGTAGGAGGTCTTGGCCAGCGCCACGTGCAGGATGAAGAGCAGCACGCCGATCTTGGACTCCTTGGCGGCGTCGCTGTCGCCGTCGCCGCCGTGCTTCTTGACGGCTTCCGAGGCGTTGACGACGCCCTCCACCTTATCTAGGAGCTAGAGTTGTAGCAAACAGGCCCTGACTTTCTCCTGGTGTAGAGCTCGACTTTTCCCATAACATATATATGGAGAAACACACAAATAAAAAGATATACACCCTATTAATTAAGGGATTGTCTATACAACTTATGACAGATAATCCCATTCCATGTCATGTGAATTTTGGACCGTTGAGGTGTTGAATGTGATTTAAGATTTGTGCGCACAGTAACCTTATCATTTTCTTCCTCTCCCACTTCTCTCACGTTCACACTGCCCACTGCCCGCTTTCGACGCCGTGGCTCTGACACCGCCACCAACACTTTGCTGCCTGCCCATGTTCCACCCATCACCGGTTCTCGTCTTCATCCACCGCTATATCCCTCTGAGCCCGGGAGAAACCTCCCTGATCTCCCGGTAGTGGATTTTGATCCTTTGAGGGGATATCCCCTCGTTGTTTGCATGTTACTCAAAATAGTTATAAAAAAATTAAAAAAAATTTGAGAAGATGTACATGTGATATATCACTCCACAAAGCTGTAAGTTTAAATTCAACTTCTACATCTCGCAACGAAAAAAAAATAAATTAAACTACAAACTAGTTAACGTATAATCATAATCAAATTTGTTTTTTTCGTTGTGAGATATAGAAGTTGAATTTGAACTTGCATATTTGTGGAGTGTTATAACACATGTTCATACATCTTCTCAATTTTTTTTATAACCATTTGAGTGACATACAAACAACGAGGGATCAAAATAATTTCCCTTGATCTCCCCCCTCCAGCAACTGGCCTCCTAGCTAGCACGGTCTATCCCATATTCTAACCCATATGCCCTCTACCCAAATTGGGGAGTGGATTTTGATCCTCGAGGGTAGGTCCCCTCGTTGTTTGCATGTCACTCAAATGGTTATGAAAAAAATTAAAAAAATTAGAGAAGACGAATAAACATGTGATATATCACTATACAAACATGCAAGTTTAAATTTAACTTCTATGTCTCGCAACGAAAAAAATAAATTTGATTGTGAATATACGTTAACTAGCTGTATTTTATTTTTTTTCATTGCGAGATGTAGAAGTTGAATTTAAACTTGCATATTTGTGGAGTGATATATCACATGTTAATACATATTTTCTAATTTTTTTATTTTTTTATAATTGCGGAGTTGCTGGCACTAGAGAAGAGGAGAAGCTCGCCCCTGGTTGGAGGGGAAGGAGCTCATGCACTAATCTTTGTGTGGATTTGATGGTGAAAAGTCTGTAGAAGTACGTAGGAGTACACAGACACAAATTAAATACAACAAGAAAACTCGATGTGTACCTTACATTCATTATATTATATTAGGAGGAAAAATGATGGACGAGATATATGGCATTGCGAGAGTAGCAAGCATGCGTGTGCAGCAAAACATTAAATTACGGAATATATATATAAGTATAGTGTTTGGATGGATGAGAGTGGATCTAGGCGGCAGCATGAGCAGGGTCGCCGGCGTCGGCACCTTTAGCAGTAGTGGGTTGAGTAGTTTTGGCATCGTCGTCATCATCGAAGCTGCAGTACTGGGCGAAGCCCTTGGCGGCCTCGAGGATGGCCACCGGCAGGCCGAGGCACTTGCCGACCATCTCCTCCTGCACCACCTTGAGATCGTTGTACAGCATGTCGTCCTTGACGTTGTACCCGACCTGTTTCTTCTTGGCCTCCAGGTACTCGCGTTCGAAGAGCTTCCAGGCGTCGGCGACGGCGAGGAGCGGCGGGTGGAAGACGCGGCCGGTGCGCACCATGGCCCTGGCGTGCTCCTCCTTGCGGCAGGTGACGAGCACGGCGCTCTTCTTCAGCTTGGGCAGGCCGTAGCCGAGGCGGTCGCTCCACTCGCCGTGCGGCGGCGGCGGCAGCGCCAGGTTGGTGTACCAGGGGTCGTACGCCCGGATGTCGTCCAGCACGATGAGGTAGGAGGTCTTGGCCAGCGCCACGTGCAGGATGAAGAGCAGCACGCCGATCTTGGACTCCTTGGCGGCGTCGCTGTCGCCGTCGCCGCCGTGCTTCTTGACGGCTTCCGAGGCGTTGACGACGCCCTCCACCTTGTAGGTGTCGAGGCCGAGGTTGTCGAGCATGCGGTAGAGGAGGCTAAACTTCACCTCGTACTGCTGCTGCTTGTCATCGTCCGGCGGCGTCGGGCCGACGCACACCCAGAGGCGGAGCGGGAAGGTGTCCTTGATGCGGTCGTGGACGAACACCTTCTGGGCCAGCGCCGTCTTGCCGCTGCTGTGGATGCCGAAGATGCCCGCCGCCCTGAACAGCTTCTCCTTGTCGTCGTCATCGTCTTCCTCGGGGCCGGCGAGGGCGTCCGCCACCTCCTTGGCCTCGTCGTCCCACCCGTATAGCCTCTCCTCGTCGACGTAGCTCGTCGTCCACTCGTACAGCACCTCCTTCTTATTAGGCCCTGCACCTGCAACTGCAGGAGCAGATGATGATGAGTCGCCGCCGAGAATGTCCCTGGCCTGCTTCAGCAACGGCGCCACCACCGACGGCGTTGGCTCGGCATCGGCATCGGCGTCGGCGTCTTTGTGGTCAGGCGGCCTGGACGACGACTTGAAGGGGATGCAGTCGCCCATCTTCTTCTTCGTCTTCTTCTTCTTCTTCTTCTCCTCCTCGGGCGTCGTCGACGATGGTTTCTTGCACAGCTCAAGGACGCCCTCGATGTTGCGGAGGAGGGCGTCGAGGTCGTCCTTCTTGTCCCCTGGAAGCTGCGAGAAGGTGGCCTCGTGCTCCCTGAGGAAGCTGAAGAGCTCCTCCAGCTCCTTCTGATGCCTCACCGCCTTGTTGCCTTCCTGATGGTCGTGAAACGCCGACATCAGCTTCTCCAGCTTCTGCTCCATGCCGCCGCCGCCGCCTTGCTCGACCTCGCCCGCGCCCGCCATTGATGATGTCTGCTCACCTTGGCCTTGCTCGCTCGCCATAGCTGCTTGCCCTTGCAATCTTGCTCAATTCACTTCACATCAGCTGCCAGCATTCGATCCCATTTTATATCGATCCAACAGGCAAGCTCAACAGCAAGCTAGATACACTGTAGTAGTAAAGAAGATATGCTTGCCTCGCTCCACGAGCAAAGCCACGCACACTGCTCTCATGACTTTAGGATTGGACAAGCTAACTAGCCAAATTTGCAAACTGGCCGGAGTAGCTTCTTTTCTCTGCTCATGCAGCTGCCATGATTATGATGATTTATGCCTCTCTTCACATACAGGCTAGAGACACTTTGGTCCAACATGCTACTACTACTTTGTACAATATGCGTTCACCAACAAGGCGAGTAGCATCCAAGCAACGTATCGATCAGCCCATATGCCTCAGTTTCTTTCTAGCTTCCAACTGATCTACTGATGATAACAAGATTGATTTTATTTACCATGCTAGCTGAAGCAATCTCAATAGTCTACTTCAAGCAATACAACCAATCAGGCAGGCCTTACAATTTTGATGAACTAATAATCATTTCTTTGTTACTAATTCTATATATACTCTGCAAAACTCCATTTCTCTAAAATGCAGGCTCACTTGTCAGTCCCGGCAGCCTAAGTCAGCTGGATCTATAAAGATAGCAACGCGCACCACAACTAGTAGTTGTCAATTCCTCGACCCACCATGTGTCTAATCAACAAGAGGTGTTGGGATCTGATGTTCTTGTTCTTGAAATGGTGAAATGGTCGACAACCCGTACCGACGTGACAGGGTCTGGGGAAGAGGATGACCTCCACTTGCTGGGGTGCTTCCGGTGATGGCTGAGCTGATGAGGCCTCCTTTCCTCTGCCTCCCACTTGGGATCCAACTTCCAATCCTTTGGGACCTGCTCACCAAATTGGCGTGTTTAAAGATGGATAATATATGTACTTTGTTTCTGTGTACACAAACATGTATTGACACTTATATATTGGGTTATATGGATCAGCGGATTTTGAAATTCAAGTTCTAAATGGATGAGATCAACGCAATCAAGTTGAATTGTTACCTTGTCTACTGCAAGCGTGAATATTTCCAGGTTACCATCCTTCTTAATGTGGAATCTTGTGAATGATTTGTAGTTTGCAATACGCAACGAAGAGAAGGCTTCATCAAAGTGTATGTGGAACCAGTTGATGCAGATATATAGGTAACTACCAAATATGAGGGAGACAACTGGAGTTGAGAAAATCCAGAAGTAGATAAACACAGAAGTGTAGTACATCATCAGAACACTCCGAGAAAGAGACATCATCCCATTCTTGCAGATATTAATTCTTGTCACAGCCATGACCTGAATAAAGATATACATTGTTTCATAATTGTAAGTAAACTATCCAAAAAGTGCATGGAAACTGTAGTTGTTTCCAAGCTGAGACACTTGTTACCTCAGGAACGTCAAAGGCTGACATTAGGTATTTTATGCATGCTGGGTACAGTCCAAGTGTCCATTGCTCCAAGCGAGCACGAAGACCGGTTGGATCAGGGAAATGCTCACTTTCCATTGACCGATACCAATCGTATAGTGTGTGATAACCTACAACAAATGAATTTACAGTAAAATTTTCAGTTCAAGTTGAATTTTGCTTGGAAGAAGAAACAGGACACAAGCAAAATCTCTGAAGTCAGGAACAAATATAAGGATCGTAGCTACATCACTCACTAAACCTTTTGTGCAGTGGAGCTCAGAGTAAATGGCTGAGGTATATTATCAGGGACATGGCATGATAGTTTTGTCAAATAAACTTCCTAGGATATGACATGTCTGCACAGGAATATCTTTTGCCTTTAATTTCCTCTAGGCACTTCAGGGATGAAATATGAAATGTTTACAATCTAGTCCAGTTGGAAACCATAAATTAGTATATCCTGAGTTTAAAAGACTAGATAAAGATCTTTTATTTTTTTACATATATTAGAAGACATATCATAAGCATGAACATGCAGTTTGATCTTGACCTGCGATAAGAATTTTCATCTTGATATGAGAATGACATGGAATACCTGATGTTGCCAATAAATGATTCCGAATACAAATTTCAATTCCCAACTCCAACAGCAACATTAAAAGCAGGGCTGCAGTGAGATGGGCCAAAACATGTAGACCACCTATAATAGCTCTTTTTCTCCGTGAGAGCTTGGATGGTACAAATGAATATGACGCCAGTAATAAAGTTAGACTTCCTACTGAAGAGACATAAGAGTGTTCAAAAATATAGAGCAAAGCACTCCATATTGTATTTGAGAAGCTTCCCAGACGCCCTGACCAAGTTTCTTCATTTAAGATGTGACCAAGATTACACTGGAACAAAACAGAAACAGGATCAATTAGTCGTAATTAGATCAAGATTATTATAGCATGATAGAGCATCAAACAACATCTTAGCAATGCAAGGATACACATCAATGCTTGCTATCACCAAGTTTGATTTTCCAAGAAACCAGTAGGTGGTTAAATGCATGTTTTTTCTTTTTTTTTTTTTTGAAAAAAGGAGCAAAAATGAACAAAGTCTGAATGAGTTTTACAATAATTGAATATGTTGAGCAACTGGGTCAACAACAAAAGTCAAATACATTTGTCGAAAGAGACAAAATAACGTAGGGAAGCATGAATAAGGTTTCTTTCAACCAATTCAAAGCTATACAGCAGCAGGTTTTCCTGTAAATTCCATGGTTAATTTCTTAAAAGGATGTCCCTTGTTTGCAGATTTTTAAGTCAAAGTGAATAAATTCAAGGAACAATACATTTTTAGAGAAACTACATACAAGAAAATTATAGCTAAATAGGGTATAGAACTGACCTGTGGGAACATTGAGAATACCAGTATGAAGTAGATAAAACCACCAATTGTGTCAAACTGCCAATTCTTCTTGCGGAACTTTAGTATATTACCCAGCGCAATCTGCATATTTAATTGATAAGATTTCCTTATTTCACTTGTACACAACATACAAGCTACTTAAGCTAGTTAGGCTATAAATTTCAGAAATTCCATTATCATAGAGAACAACATACCCCGCTAGAGTCATCGAAGGATGGATACGCAGCCTTGCACTCATAAGTAGCCCCAGAGAACTGCTCAAAGTTTTTGAAAACATGTGTTGGGTGCAAAAATGCACCACCACATCCATTGACAAGCAAGTGTTGCACAGAAGTAGGGTTGTCTATCTGATTAGCTGAATGCCTCATAAAATGGTGTAAATCCCCGGCCAAACGAAGTTTGCATCTTCCATTCAAGTAGTCCTGGATTAAATGTGAAACATTCTTGCCAGTAGTCTCCTTCCAATACCAATCAAGAAGCCAGTTTGGCTCATGTGTCATCACAATCACAGAGTCATTCTCTCCAATCTGCAGAACTTCAGAAATGTAGTGGATCAACAAGATCTGGAAATAAAAAAAATAGTCCCAATATCCAAGAGATTCTGATGTTCTTGAAATTTTATTGGAAATGATTAACAGTTCATTCATCAGGAACTAACCAAAATTAAATGATAACAAAGTAACATGCAAGGAAGTTCTCCACCTAAAAAGCAAAAGGGGCTATGATTAAAAAAAAAAGAAAAATAAAACTTTGTTCATATTGGGTGTTTACTAGCCACTCTGATGGCAGTTTGGCTCATGTGTCATCACAGTCACAATCACAGAGTTCATATTGGGTGTATACATGGTTGAAGCAATTTTTTTTTAAAAAAATGTCATGTACATGAGAAACCAAAAATATGAAAATAAAAGCAAATGCATAAACAGAATTAAACAGAAGGATATACAAGGAACAAAAAGAAATGCACCTTGTTTCGGCAAAGCTCTGCAAAGAACTTGAATTGGTATACATCAATGTCACCATGAAGAGCTAGATCAAGTCCAAATACCCACCAACCCTGGGGAAGCCGCAATGCAAAATAACTCTTCTTCTGAGGCAGAAACCATCCACCTAACCAACTTTTGTGACATACATATCTCATAAAAGTGTGCAGCCCATCAAACCAATCTGTGGTAAATGGAATGGAAATCATGAAATGAACTTCATAAAAACAAGCATATATTATCTACCTTACATACTTAACAGTTTACAGAGTCCAAAGGAAAGGAAACAGGATATGATATAGTAGATTAATCAAGTTAAGAATTAAATATATACAGAGTACACACCATGATTCCCAGGAATTATGAAACACTGTGGTCCGTCATAATCTTTCATCTTTGATATACCAAGAGGAACCTCAGGCTTGTCCAAAGCTATATGTTCAGCTCTATACCAAGGTGGAGGTTGCAGAGCATACTCATAAGGACTAAAGAAGCGCATCTCATATGTAAATGATGATGGGTTTGGGTATCTGTATATTCCAAAATTACAGAAAGTTAAAGGAAACAGAAACTACAATATCCATATTGCACAAATAAAATGGACTAAGTTCCACATACTTCAAGCAAACAATTTTATCAGGTATATATGTTGTACAATTAGCACGGAAGCATTCCTCTTTATTTCAGTTAAAACTAATCATATTATTGTCAATTACACAGGAAGACATAGACAACTACAGGAGAAAACTTGCAGCAATCTTGTACATGTCTCCGTCGAACAAGCTTCGAAACAATATCGGTTCTACCTCAAACGGAAATGGTACTGATGGAGAAACTACGGCGGCAGGCGTATGATTGAATAAGAGTTTTTTACGGGTTTGATAATTTCAGCTCAATGAAGACATATTGTCCATGTCAGAATTTCATGCTGACTAATAATAACTGAGCCATTGTGTTCGATTAATTATTGTGATATACAGCTATAATTTTTTTCTGAAATTAATTGCACTGTTTTGGCTTGGTGCTGTTCAAGAAGAACTGTATTTACTGTACCGATGCCTTTTGATTATTCACGTGTCAGATGCTTTTGTTCAGACCACAAATACGGCACAAAAAAGGTTGCCTTTCATCTGGACAAAAAATGTCAGCAGCAACAGCAGAACAGTTTCAGCATCAGCAGTACAGTTTTCTATTTCAAGACATCTATGGTAAAGAGACTAATAGAGTGAGCATCGTGTTGTAGTTATGCAAACAATTTTTCTTTTTCCTATAACACAGAGTTGGTATATCTATAGACAGAATTAACATGAACACCATATAACAGCTTAAACCATCACGTAGGCTAAATATAAATCACATAGTGCATATCATAATTCATCAATTAATTTAGCTTGTTTTCTTCACATCCTGTTCAAGAGGGTATAAGTCATTTAATAACATGTAAGTACGTAATATACATCGATACTTAGGAAGTGTAATATTTATACATGTCATAGTAAGACAATCATATCTCAATAATCCATTTGAGATGCTGAACCCAACACAACCAAACTGAAGTACTGAACATCGCATCAGCTGAAAATGCAAACTTCTGATGAAGTGATGAGCATGAACTCTAAAACACAGATCAGTTGAACAGGCCGGCCACTGACGATCGCATCAGCTACTGACTTCGGAGATGCTGTCACAGCATTGCTGTGCAGCGATGGGCGCCATTGACGATGCCGGGAATGTGTCGCCGAGCTGCTCCGTTGGCCGTCTATATCATGTTGCGCAAACCTGGATAGGATGGGCAGCAGAAGAGAAATCAGATTTCAGAACATGGCACTTTGTCAAAATTTAATATAGTTTAGGAGACTTTGGAATCAAATCAAATTAAAGATAAACCTAAAAAAAGAAGAAGCTTGATGTGCCTAAATAAACTCGAGCCTTTGCAATTATAGAGAAGAAGCTTGATGTGCTTATCCATGAGTAGCTGTTGCTTGAGACAGAACATAAGAAATGAGATCATCAACAGGTAACTCGGTCTATTCAATTATGAAGGCTAAGGTGTTCAATACTGAAGATGCAGTCCAATGCTTCAATGGGACAAAGAAAACATTTCATTCAAAAATAACTGTGAAACTCAACCATGCTGTTAACAGTCTGAATCTCCAGACATTTAACAAGAGCTATAGTCTGTATAATTTCCCATGGTATAAGGATGAAATCAATCATGTGATCCAACTGGCTAAACAACAATGAGACTAGATTTTGTAAGTACGAATTAATTGACCACAGGAAAAGCGCAACTCTGATAAATATGCTGTAAGCTTACGCAAGGTCTCCGCCAATAAGAAGCAGATTTCCACGTGGAAGAGTATGCATAGAGCCACCAATTACAGTCTGAATGGATGGTTGAGCTAGCAATCGGGCAACCGTATATGATGAATTTCCTCCATCACCAGTGTCTGCGACAAAGTCAAACCAAAGGTCTTCTCTTTCATTGAAGTAGTCATACAAAAGGTCATCATTCTGAGTTTCATCTGTTGTTCTTTTCATTGCAGCCTATAAGACAATGTTAAAAAAAAGAAGTTTGAGAGACCATGCATCATAGGCTTGAACATACACGCACGTGCACAGTGACAGGATTCAAAGCTGAAAATTGGAGTGTTAAAATTAGATAGCCATGACCACCAAGGCAAAACATTTTCAGTGAAAAGAACCAAGGAAATGAATGACAATTCTGACTTGGAGAACCTTAGAGCTTATATTCATGTTGGGCATATCATATTGAGTAAAAGTTCCAGAGGAAACACTCTTACTTGCATCATGCGCATATCAAATCGCCCAACAAAAAGAGTTACAGAGACCATAAGATCAAATGCAGTCTTGAATAAATCAGCTGATGTCCTGTATAAAGCAAAGCCAAAGATGTTGGATTTTTCCATTGGACTAGCCTGTAATCTAGTAACTTGCTGTCGTCAGAACAATAGAAAGGCCCTACCCTGAATACCAAGGTACCATGTCCAGGAAATCTGGTTTCATTTGTCTCTTCAGCTTCTCTTCCTCCAATACAGTTGATGGGTGTGTAAGAGCCCATCTGAAATAATCGTAGTGCATCATTAAGAGAAAGACTGAATATATGCAAGCAATATTTTTGGAAAGGAAATATTACTAGCTTCTATTATAAGAAAATTAATGCATCAATAAGAACATGCACGGTGCAAAACAATAAACACATACCCAGTTGATCTCTCCACAACAAAGTTAGCAATATAAAGGCCAACAAATGTAGCCCACAATGAGTACAGAGGAGATATTTCATCTGAAGGGCCAGCACAGGATCCACTGCAAACTAGCTGGAGAATAACATGATCAAAGAAGTGTAACATGGATATTGTCAGCTGGAAACATGAAAAGAAAGAATAGATGAATCGAGGCCAGAGGTACCTCCCCATAGATAACCCATTTGGATAGAAGAGGATAATCACTAGCAGATCCAACCGGAGCAAACCAAGATGAACATATCTGATCTTTTAACTCATTCATACGGAGAAAATTTGATATCCAGGTGGTTCCCTTTTCATTCTCAAGAAAAGCAAGCAAATTTGGATCAGAATTCCTACTGAAAGATTTACTTTTGTGCACAGCAAGATTCCCACAGTGACTGTAGAATACACAGCAAGCAATACTGATTACCTGAAACAAATGCAGAAATAATCTTCCAATGAGCAATCTGACAGATTAGTTTTTCTTATAAAAAAGAGTAACAAAAACAAAATTTCAGTAAACTTACAGTACAGTTCTGGAATATGGTCCAAATTCCAGGTCTTGTTCCTGCCATGCGAGCAACCAGTCCAACGTACCAGAGACCAATAAAAACTATATGAAAGGCGATGATGAAAAGGACAGACGAGAAATATATCATCAAAAAAAGTGAAAGGTTCATGCGCATATCAACTCCCATTGATTGGAAGCTGGGAAGATGATACAGTGAAGCGAAGCAAATCCAAGCGACATACCTGCAATTATGCAATACAAGTGACAGAATCACTTCTCCTAACAACTTAGTTATGCATTTGCAGAAGTTTCTGTGGAGCAATGGAGACAAGCCAAAAGAAATATAATGTTGAGTTGTTGAGACATACTAAAGAGTTGACAACATACCATCGGTTGAAATTCGAGTAACTCGGCTGAATAGTTCTTCCGAGAAAGGGAGAAGAGAAAAAATAGAAGAAACCGATTAGGCAAACATACATGGACCACCACTTGATATTGTTGTCCAGTTTATGTATGAGGGTATGCATATTGTCAGACGAGATGAAAAAGAGGCATGCAATTATGACTGCAGTCATGATATGCCTTGAGTGTTCATGAGGATATGGATACGTGTGTGTCAGGATCGTCCTGACGCTCTTCATCTTGAGGGTTCCCAGTAATGGGCTACCACTCTGCTTGTCTGAACCCATTGAAAATGTTTTGCTTCAAACAATATATAGCTGTTTTACCCAGAGAAATGGGGTGGGTGCATTAGAGCTTCTCTTTGAAGACTGGAAGCTTGACGCTCATTCATGTTCTGCGTGTATTAAACAATGTGAGATTTCAGGCAGATAAAACAACAAGGTTGATTCTTGAATTTTGTACTAGTTGGTTGCATGATTGCATAAAATCCTAGTATAACCATTGGTAAGCAAATATGCAATGTACGATACTAGCATGTGTGTCGTAGATAGAGTCAACTGTGCAAAAGCAAGGAACTGCGCCTTTACTCAAGAATCAATAGGAGCAGATAATAAACTTTACGTTACTCAAGAGCGACTCATTGAGTTTGAACACATATGTGGTCTTTTTCATAACTATCCCAAGAGATAAAAGAAGGAAAACCAATCCATCCTACTAGGCTACTACTAGTAATTAGTACTCCTCCATTCTCTCGGAATCGGAAGGAGAAAAAAATCATGGTAATTAATGATGTGATGTCATGTACTTGTTGTACTGGACACAAGAGGAGTGATGTGATGTCAGCTCCTAAAAACAGAAGACCAGATTCATTCATTCGGATCAATATTATAATTACAAAAATGGTTATTAAATTGTGAAAACAGCATTTGGCAAGAAGAAAGAGTGAGAAACTGGTGGTGTCATTATTATTGTGGTGTGGCAAGGCATGGCACTCCATTGGAGAAGAAAAGAAATACAAGTGCGTGTATTGTTGGGACTGTTACTGCAACAAGGAGAGTGCGCATGAACACCGAGATGAGTAATGCAAGGCGCAAATATTATATACATACATATATATATAGTGATGATAAATACTGTAAGAAATAGATAGCGCACCTGAGCTAGCTGTGTCGTGTCGTATAGGCAGGGTAGCCGCGGGAATGCGGTGGGGAGATACGGCCGGGCGCAGTCGGCGCCGCCGGCCAATGGCCCGCCCCGCCCCGCGGCGCAGGGACGACGACGACGACGAGGGAGAGAGAGAGAGAATCGAAGCTTTTGGCTTGGATTTGGGAATGGATCGACTCAATACTCATCCATGGGAAGGAAATGGGATTAATAAACAAACAAGGGCAAAGGCGAATGGAGGGGAGGAAGAAGAAGGGAAGGGAATATCCTCCGCAGCCACAAGGCCAGATGCCATGGGCTCATATATGGGCCATGGCCCACAATCCCGTCCATCCGGCCCGGCCTAGCCCAGTAACATGTCTCCTCCTCATCACCAGAAAAAAAAGGGAAATAATAAATAAATAAAACGAAGAAACACTTCCTTTCCTTTACCCGGTCGGTCTCCAAGTCCCAAACAAGAAGCAGCAGCAGCAGCAGCTCGAGAGAGAGATTGATAATTACAGATCCAATCACAGGTGAGGTAGGTTCTCCTCCTCCTCCTCCTCTCTTCGCCGCAGCGCATACCACCCCAACTAGCTAGCCATTAGAGCCGGATTCTTCTTTTCTGGACGAACAAGCGGAGAGGGAAGGAGAAGAAGAAGGTATGCACCACGGACGGCTTCCTCTTCTTTGCCCTCTTCTAGGATTTGTAGATTCATGCATGGATTTCTGTTCATCTTCTTCCTCGGACCTCTATGTAGTTTGCTCACAGATTTCCTCTCTCTCTCTGTCTCTCTCCCCTGATTTTGTTCAGGTAGTATATTGTGCGTGTACTATTATTATTCGCCCTGACCTGAACCCATGCCGTCATCGAATTATAGAGAGCAGCCCCAGTGGATTAGGCGCTAATTCATCACGTTTCTTTTCTCTAGCTGCCATGAAACTTTTGGATCTAGTTGTCTCTCTCTTTTCATGGACGAATCATTCAGATATTTTTAGCTTTTTGTTCAGTACACATCTTGGTTCCGTTTATTAATTCCTCAACATATATCTAATCAAAAAAAGAAAGGTCCTGCTTTTGTATTCATGATGATGAGATTTTTAAGTACCTCCCTAATAATGACGATGGCAATCACTGTACCAAAAGAAAGTCGTCTTCTTTACGGCTACACGTTAGATTGTCACTGCACCTCTAGTGGTCAGGGACGGGAGAGGTCCATGGACCCAAAGCATCGCCATCGCCAGTCTGTTTGGTGGCGCTGCTGCAGCCACTCAAGTCTCAAGGGAAGGGTGGTGCAAATATGTGCTCACGAGATGAGACAGTGCTGGGGAGCTTTCGGTCCAGGACCTCTCGTACTCGTATCTCATTAACTGTTGCCATTGGGTCGTCCAACGATGGAATCGATAAGAGCATAAAGCCTTTTCATTTCTATCTCGTCCTTGCTGTTGCAATTTTCAAAGCGTTTTGTGCTCTTAGTCTTGGTTAGTAGCTGCCTTTGGATGAGCTCACAACAATCTGCATCCTATCATCTCTATCTCGTCCTTCCTGTTGCAATTTTCAAAGCGTTTTGTGCTCTTAGTCTTGGTTAGTAGCTGCCTTTGGATGAGCTCACAACAATCTGCATCCTATCATCTCTATCTCGTCCTTCCTGTTGCAATTTTCAAAGCGTTTTGTGCTCTTAGTCTTGGTTAGTAGCTGCCTTTGGATGAGCTCACAACAATCTGCATCCTATGGGATTCTGTTATTTTCTCTTGCATGCAACCAGAGTAAGTTGGACTCGTTTGGTTTCAGTTTCAGCTCAGCGTTAGTTTTGATTATTGGGTACCAAGGCCAATACAGAGTGCTTTCTTTTTAATAATAACTGAACATTCGCTGATCATGAACATCACCTTTTAGAGCTTAAATGTTATAGAGCAAAACAATATTTGGACTATTGTTTTATTGTGTTTAACATGGTGAACATCATGAGAATTTCTGGTCAAGTTTTCTTTATTACTCAT
Organism: Oryza longistaminata; assembly: GCA_009805545.1. Classification (NCBI taxonomy): domain Eukaryota; kingdom Viridiplantae; phylum Streptophyta; class Magnoliopsida; order Poales; family Poaceae; genus Oryza; species Oryza longistaminata. The sequence continues at coordinate 750,767 of CM020184.1, forward strand.
GGTAATACGTAACGCGTTTTCTGTTTGCAGGATTGTGCCAACCACATGCATCCTTCTGGAATTATCTAGTTCCTCAATCTTTCGTCCAGCCTGGCAGATATCAAGAGGTCAGGCACATCTCGCACCTCTAAGTGGGTGTGGGTTTGCAACTACTCTGCAACCAACTTAACCTCGCCTCTGGGGAAAAGCCCGTCTTACATCTGGAGACTACGCCGAGCATTGGAGGGTCTTTTCGATTATGGTTAATTTCCAACAATAGTTGAGATGTAACACGTTTGCTGAGCTGAGTTCTCATCGAAGGTAGTTCTTTGATATAGCAATGTGATTGGGTCGACTCTGTTTGTGTTGTCCTTGTGATTGCCGTCAGAGTTGACTTATGGTTAGGTTTTTCTGCTTCTCATCCTCGACCAGTACCACACATCATAGGGCAAAGGTATCAAAAAGTACTTATTACATTTTAATTTGCTTCTCGTTGTTTTGTCCTGAAGAGAGCATTTGGATTGATTGGCTTGTCTGAACTAATTTGCTCCAACCACTCATTTTTCTTTCCTTTTATACTTTTTATTATTAGGAACACTTTCTGCCAGCTGAACAAGTCATTCTCGGTGCTTCACAGAAGGATACCATGCTTGCTGTTTCACAGATGGATTCTCAGGATCAAACAGTGAAGTCCAACGCTGGATCAGCAAGTCCAAACCAGTTGACAGATGTAAATGATCATTCAAATGTTAGCCGGCAGTATGATACTAGCCCATCGTCTCATCAAGAATGCTGGAGATCTGAAGACTTGAACAGATATGCATGCTCTGATGACAGTAAGGAGTCTGGCCACCTAAAGAAGAGCCTATCTCTTGGAAACATGCTTCACAAGGATCATGATCATCATTTTAGTGAAGGTGCTGAATGTGATATTATCGACTGTGACCACAAAGGCCATTGCTCTAATTTGAAAAGCAATTCAGCTGTTGGAGATTCTGCTAAGTTAAACACTAAGGGCAATGAGAATGCTTTTGATGCCTTGTCTGACTTGGTCAGTCCTTCAGGTGACCATGTTGTTGACTCTGATAGCCACTACATGTGTTATGACCAGACCAAATTTCCAAGATCACAATCTGCTATATTTCAGAATAATTCCAATTGTGGTACAGAAGGTTCTGGTGATTCTGAGATACTAGGGCCTCGTTGCAGGTCTTATGAAGATCTGTGTTCAGCGGTTAGTGAGAAGGTTGATTATCTGAATAGCGTCGAGCCACATCACTCTAAATCAAATTTGGATGTGCATTGTGCTGGACCTTCTTCTCCAGATGTCTATGAAAGAATGAACTTTGAGGACAATGGTTCAATAGGTTGTTCTGATGCTGCTGATGGGGGTCAAAGGTCTACTGCAAGTGCAGAAGAAAGTTTTGTTAGGGATGGGATGCTAAGTCATGAATATTGGGATAACAAATATGTGAGCGGTCACCAATCAGTTGATCCAGTTGCCCCCTACTACTCTGGTACAGGGGATGGTTCTCACCATTCCAACAATGACGGTGGCATCAATGAAGCTCTAGATCAAGAGAGAGAAGATAACTTGTGGAACAGAGATAGCACTCCCTACCACAAATCACTTGTCATTGATGCGAGTGATCTAAAGTTGAGTGATTCAAAGGATATTAGTGAAGAACTCAAGCACAACAGAACTGGAATTAATGACAATCAGTATTTCGATGTGGACCCAGATGAATTTTCCCCAAGAACTTTTAGCATTAAAAGAATTGAGGATTGGATCAACCAAATTGATATTGACGATGGCACCCTTGTCGAGGAGCAAGGAGAAAGTTCAAACTCGGTGTTGACAAAATATAATGAGCCGGTGGCTGGTGTTCCTGCTGTCCGGCCTGATGCTAAAAGTCCTCTTGGCATGGAGATAGCTTACACTTATATTTCGAAATTGACTCCTACTTCTTCGTCGGCACAATTAGGAAACCTTGGCTTGGTTGCAATTCCAAGATTGAGCGCTTTCTTAGGCCTACGCTTGTTGAACTTGTCTGGGAATTCAATTGGTGTGTTCTTCTTCTCTCCATAATTCAGTAGATTAGTCACTGGAAATGTGCTTTCATTTGTTATATAAAGATTACAAAATTATCTCATTTGGGGTCTTCCTATGCACTATGCAGTGCGAATAACTGCAGGAGCTCTTCCAAGGGGTCTTCACATGTTAAGCTTGTCAAAGAATAATATCTCAACAATTGAGGGCCTTAGAGAATTGACACGCTTACGCTTACTGGACATCAGCTATAATAGGATATCCAGAATTGGCCATGGTATTGACATTAACATCTTTTACTTTCTTCTTATTTATATGCTTTTTTTTTGTTTATATGTCGTATGTCAAATGTTCCTTTGTGCATTGGTAGAGGAAGTTTACTCTGGTCTGTCTACGTAATGAATTCATGATCTGTTTTCCCCCTTGATATGTGGGCTGTTGAATTATCTGAAAAAGAAAGATCCCCATTTTAGCATGCTCTTACTGAGAATTGTTATGTTCTGCCATCCTCACTGTGTTGATTGTTGAATTAAAGAAAAGACTATCCAACGAATGAACTGAAATTGAATTTCTGCCTCGATTCTGGACAAAATGCCTCAATACTTTTGTATTATGAAAATAAAATTGAATAGGCTTCTGTCTGTTCTTATTGACTTATGATCCAAGTTATTTGTTAGGTTTGGCGTCCTGTTCTTCTTTGAAGGAGTTGTATCTGGGTGGTAACAAGATCAGTGAGGTAGATGGTCTTCACCGTCTTCTGAAGCTAAAGGTTCTGGACCTGCGGCACAACAAGATCTCCACATCGAAGGGGCTTGGTCAGCTGGCTGCAAACTATAGTTCTCTTGAAGCCGTAAACCTAGATGGGAACCCAGCGCAGAAGAATGTAGGTGATGAGCACCTGAAGAAGTACCTTGTAGGTCTCTTGCCGAACCTTGGTTTCTACAACAAGCATCCTATAAGAGCATCTGGCTCAAAAGAGGTATCGGACCGGCACACCCGCAAGATTTCTTCTTCCCATCGTTCCGATCGCAGTGGTAGATCGGATCGTAAATCCTCGAGGTTGGTGGCTAGCACATCGTCCTACAAGGCACAGAGTTCACGGCATGCGCGTTCTGGGCATGCCTCGAGCTCTTTTCTGAAGAATCCAAGGGGCCGAAGCATGGCGGTGGCAGCTTCAGGGCCTAGACTGATGGAATATGGCAGTGCCGGGGATGTTTAGATCGAGGGAAAGGCTCAGTAATAAGTTTTCCAGACTGCCAATGCTCTCTCCTGTTTTCTTTTAATTTGTTGGTAAATAAAGCTCAAACAATATGCTGAGTTTCAGCTGCAGCAGCAGCTTCGTATGATATGTTTTCCATATATATGGTGTTGAGTAGTATTACATTGGAAGACAAATGGTGATTGGTGTTGTCATCATCATTAATTAATTGTTGAATAATTCATTGGTGACAATTGTGGAACAAAAAAACCTTTAGGAAGATAAGATGGGCACCCTGTACACACTCTGCTAATGTTATTCTTGCTGTACATACAGTGTGAAATTCTTGTCCTAAATGGGAAGATGTAGTGAAAGCATGAATGAAATTAAATACTTAATCTTTCCGTGTAAGAATATGATAATGGTAACAAATAAAGTGACAGTCTTTGACAGTGAAAGGTACAGCAATTAAGATCAATTTGGGCAAACAAGAAACACACGTACATTAAGACTGAAGACTGACTAGGCAAAACAAAACAAACTAATAAAAGGCATCTACTGTACACAGGGATGAACACAAGAAGAAGAATATAGGGCGCCGCGTGACGGAGCTTATTCGTGAGTGGATTATGGTTGGAGCTTATTATTGTTGGATACTACGTGGTTGGCTCCGACGTGGACGTCTTGGTCTCCGATGAATCGGCGCCAGAACCAGTGGGACTTCCAGACGAGCACCATCTCCTCGATGGGGACGTTCTTGGTCTCCGGGAGGAAGAGGGCGATGAAGACGGTCATGATGACCACCCATCCGGCGAAGAAGTAGAAGAGGCCGAACTTCATGTGGCAGAGCATGGTGAGGAAGGCCTGCGCGATGACGAAGGTGAAGAGCATGTTCACCGACACGTTGATGCTCTGCCCCGCCGGCCGGATCTCCAGCGGGAAGATCTCGCTGGGGACGAGCCACCCCAGTGGGCCCCACGACCACGCGAAGCCCGCCACGTACATGCAGATGAAGAGCACCACCACCGCCGCGTACCCCTTGGGGATGTCGCCGATGCCGCTCGTCCCGAACTTGACGGCGATCAGCGTCCCCACCACCACCTGGCACACCACCATCTGCGCCCCGCCCTGCAGGAACAGCTTCCGCCGCCCCAGCCGGTCCACGGTGAAGATGGACACCAGCGTCGCGAACACGTTGACGAGGCCGGTGATGACGGCGGACATGAGCGACGCGTCGCTCTTGAAGCCCAGGGTGTCGAACAGCACCGGGGCGTAGAACATGATGACGTTGATCCCCGTGAGCTGCTGGAAGAAGGGGATGCAGATGGCCATGGTGAGCTGGGCGCGGTACTTGCGGCGGAGGATGTTGCGCCACGGGTGCTGCACCAGCTTCGACTCCTCGCTCGCCGCCACCAGGTCCGCGTACTCCTCCGACACGTCCACGTCGGAGCCGCGGATGCGCCGGAGCATGCGCTCCGCCGCCTCCGGGTGGCCGCGGTCGATGAGCGAGTTGGGGGTGTCCGGGAGGAAGAGGGAGCCGAGGGTGATGATGGCGGCGGGGACGGCGGCCAGCGCCAGGCTCACCCGCCATCCCCACCCGGCCTTGATCTTCGCCGTCCCGTAGTTTATCAGCTCCGCCGCCAGGATGCCGATGGTGATCATCAGCTGGAACCCGATGTTCAGCATCCCCCGCAGCCGAGCCGGCGCCATCTCCGACAAGTACACCGGCACCGACTGCATCCATTCATCATTTCTCATATTAATTTCATCCATCACCAATATATATAATTCATTCAGCATTCATGCATATATACTTTCATGGAATTAATATATATATAGCAAGAAATAAATTACACTGTTTGTTAATTAATTAATTGTTCATCACATATATATGTGTTAATAATTTTCTGCAAAGTAGAAGACTACTAGCTACTACTATGCCGACATATATGTTCATTTTTCAGCAGATAGGACAATATTTTATATATCGATTGAGACAAAGGCATGAATTCTTTTTTAATGATTGTGTTATTCTCCCTTCAAATTCAACATATCTCACATCGATCGATCGATCTGTCCCTTTATTTCCGCTAGTCTAATACGTACAGTAAGTAATAATACGATTCATTTTCAGTCTTGTTCCTTTGCTGAAAACGACGCTGCTGGTATAGTTGTAACCGTATATATATGCAGGTCAAGTCTTCAATCTAAGAAAGAAAGCAATGGCCTACTCTGCAAGTGTATGCAGAATTCTTCCAACTATCGTGACGACTAGACGACTAGTCTAATCTATCCACACGACTATTCTTTCATACAATGACGTCCACAATTAAAGCCCTGTATTTTCCTTTCTACTCCAGTTTCTGCTTAATTATTTTACTAGTAGCAGTTAAGTATCAATAGCTTTACCCTTTAATTATCGATAGCTTTTTCCATCAGTGATCGACTAATATTAAGATTATCATTGCAGTCCGTGACTAACATGAATGCAGTTTCTAGATGATGGAAAAAGGTTTGAAATTAATTATCTTAGTTATCTGGATAAGTTTCCTTTGCCGCTATCGATGTTTATGCTTCAATTCGAGCAAGTATAATAGTGAGCAAGTATAATAGTGAGCTATAAGTCTACTATAAGCTTATGTGGAGGAGAGAGGTAAACAAAAGAGAAGGGTGTTGGCTCTCATGCAAGAGCTAGCTTACCATAAGCTCCAAAACAAATACATTAAATGTACAAGTGAGAGATAGAGATAGAGAAAAAATTTATAGCTAATCTATTATATGTGTTGACTTTAGTATAGGCTAATAGTACGAAGTGGGCTATATTATTATCCTTGCTCTTCAAGGTTAATCAGCTTCACATGCATCAACACGTACTCTTGCTTTTCATCCATTAATTTAAAAAAAAGAGAGAAAAGGCGTCTTCAATTCCACGTGAATCTTGGATGAATGCATGGATCATGGATGATCGAATCCATCGAGTTCAAGCTACAGCTTGCATGCCACCGATGCATTCAATGCGAGAATTGATTTGCGAAAAAAATCTGAATATTTTTAATAGATTTTACAAATATGTGCATGATTAGAAAAAGAAGGTGATAAAATATGCATATTTGGCTACTGCGTTTATGCATAAGAATAGATGATGATGCTTCAGAAATGGAAGGAGATTTATATATATTAATTTGGGACGCAAGAGAATCTTACAGTTGAACCTCATCACGTCAGACCTTAAACTAATTCTCATTTAATTTAGTTTGAGAGCAGATATCTCTGCTTGCCAATAATTCTGGCGAGATTCTCGCACTCTAATTTTCAGGACAATTTACATACATGCCAATAATATTCGTTAAGTGGCCATGTACTAATTAATATCTTCCATGTGGGGGATGAATGAATAGTATAATATGCTATGAGAGTCAAAATCACAGCTCAGAGCAAGAGACAAATTAAGCAGCAAGAAGAGAAGAAGTGGCAATGGGAACAAGTAATCTAATCATGGCCAGCTACTGCGAGTGATAAACAAACAAATCAGTCAACCTCTGTAGCTTTGGAAGTAAACATCCAGCTTGGACTTTGGGAAGCACATAATATTTGCATATGCATGCATATCACCATCAACCTATCCAATTGGGTGGGCCCTATACCTTCTCTTGAAGACTATATATGAAAATGAGATACTAGGGACTTTTGTAGTACTTGAGAAATTAATTAACATAAAAGAAATCTATGGCTAGCTAGCTGCTAGGCCTACCAGCTTGGACTTTTTTTTTAGATAATGACCAGCTTGGACTTAATTTGCACATGTAAGTTGCTGGCTTGCCCAGCTTGGCATGATAAAGCATATATATTTGTTACTAATCAATTGATTGTGTTCAAAACGAGCAACGTACCTAATCTCACCCATGGATATTTCGTTGATCTCTTTGTGGAAAAGGTATATATTTTATATGATTATATGTACTAATGGTCATGGAAGGAATCGATGTTATAACAGTAGAATAATGATGGCTGGTGGTGCAGCTGGCTGGTTTATATTAACATTTTTGTCTCATATATTGGGATGGCTCCATCAGCGTAGCGCATGTGAGACGCCGGCTAGCTTTACATAACATAATTTTCTTCACGATGTAACCATCACATGAGACTGATCGAGCAGCATCGTCTTCGATCGTGTTCTCATTAATTGATGCAACCCGAAGAAAAGCATATCTTAATTTACTTAATTAAATACACGATAACTAATGTTGCTTATTATATATATATGGAATTAGTGTGTTTTAAGCTGGTTAATTTAGTGCATGCAACTCCATCCATATACTCTGTGTCGCTTAATATGTTTTAATTAATTGAGAACAAATTAATAAATAATTAAATGGACAACTAAGAATAGGGCGGGCGGCTGGGTACCTGATTGGCGAAGCCGACGCCGACACCGAGGAGGATACGACCGACGATGAGCATGGCGACGTTCTCGGCGGCGCCGTTGAGGGCGGCGCCGATGAGGAAGGTGAGGCCGCCGGCGAACATGGACCACTTGCGGCCGAGGACGCGGGTGACGGTGGCGGCGAAGAAGGAGGAGACGAGGGCGGCGAGGTAGAGCGACGACGTGAAGGTCTGCAGCAGCTGGTTGTCGTACTTGCAGTACTGGTTGTTCTTGTCCGCCATCTGCTTCTTCCGATACACCTCCGGGAAGAACTTCTTCAGGAACGGGTCCATGGACGTCACACCACCTGATGACATATTGTTTTAATTATTAGTATTTGTTCATGATTATAGATATATATATAGATAGATATATTCAAGGCACCATGAACAATTAAGTGATGAGTATATATATATATAGTTAATTGTTCGTACCTGATATACCGATGTCATATCCGAAGATGAGACCACCGGTGGCGGCGACGACGCATGTGAAGAAGACGAAGAGGGTGAGCTTGCCAGGGTAGTCCTTGCCTGCCCCCGTGCTCACCACCGCGCCGCCGGCCATCGCGACCTCACCGCCGGCGCCCGGGCAGGACTACTAACTTAACGATCCACGAGCTAGAAAGCTAGCTCTACCTACTCTCTAGTCTAGTAGCGATCGAGAGGAGGGAGAAGCAAATCGATCGATCAGACAAAGAAGAGGGATGAGAGGGGCTCGACGACGGGCTGCGCCTTTTATAGATTCTTTAAGCTACTCCACTTGATGTAATACGTACGCGCCATCTCATCATCTTCTTAATATTGATGATATTGTTAATTATGTCTGACGTTTCTCTCTCTGTAGCTCATAACTAGTTAATCACTCCGTTTCATATTATAATTCGTTTCAGGTTTTTCTTACTTAAAATTCTTTAAGTTAATTTGATCAAGTTTATAAAAAAAATAGCAACATCTGTAATACAAAATTATTTCATTAAATTTGATATTGAATATATTTTGATAATATGTTTATTTTATATTGAAAATGTTAGTATATTTTTCTATAAATTTAGCCAAACATAAAAAGCTTAATTAAGAAAAAATCAAACGACTTATAATATGAAATGGAGGGAGTAGCTTATAATTTGTGCCAGTTGTGTGTGTATGCATCATGGCATCTGAGCAGATAATTCAAACTTATTAGAAAAATTAATTAATTGGGTGCCAAACATAGAAGCAATTAATCAAGTCAACGCTTAAGAGGTGGTCGGTCAGTGCAAGCTAGCTAGCCAGCAGCTGCTTGATTGATTGGCCGGATTGGACTCACCGTACCGTACGTTATACTACCATATGGACGACCATATATATGATCGATCGAATTAACCTGCTTGCAATTGCATGTTTAACTTGCATATTGCTATAGCTGGTATAATGTGCTGTACTTTTGTGATGCTGAGTTGGAGAAATTATCTAATCCAATTCAACCCAATCCAATCCAAATCTGCCGCCGCCGCTTGCTTGCTTAGTTGCGTCGCAAACTAGTAACAAGCTTTGACTCGACAAACGTATTTCTGCCCGTTGGTTCACATGTATGCTTGTAGTATCATATATATTCGCAATATAATTAATTAATTGTATAATGCACGCACACTCATGAACCATCCGTTCAAATTGCATCCCCAACTTGACTGTTATATATACATACAAAACCCGCCCGATTCCTTAACTTTTCTCCGAAAACGAAGATTGCTAATTGATCTTTGATCAACACATCGCTTGATAGATGATCAATTAATTCATTCACACGAACAAATTAAATTGATCGATTGAAAAAAGAAACATGTACTACGACTCATATATATATATCCACCGGCGGTATAAAGTCCGAAAAATCGGCCGAATCAAATCTGAATATATAATATATGTCACGCATGCCGTGTTTATCCGTTCATTCACATTGAAGTGATTATTCTCATTCAGCACACAACAAATTTAAAAAGCTAGCTAGATTTTTTAGCTTGTTTCATAGAAAAAGTTCAGAGTATATATATGACAAAATAAGGTACGTATATATAGTAGCTAGGAAAGGCTTAAAAAGGGAGTACTTATAATTATCGATCGGTATGATGGCATCAGTAAATTAAAGCTGCCGATTCCTAGATAGTAGTTGCGTGCGTGTACTGAGAAAATTAAGCAATAAGATTAGATTATAGCAGGGGTTCGATGGCGACATGTACATATATGCATGTGTTTGTTTTTCTCCACTCGAGATGACGATGCATATTTTTGTCAATTTTACCTGCGTATGAACCTATCATTCCTGTTTGATATTATATGAGTCAACAACAAATATGTAGACAATGATATCTATCTGTTTGATAGGAAAACAAAATATCCTAGCTACATCATGCATGTCATCTCACTTATGACTTATACATATGTAAAACAGTTTACCGGTCGTAGCCCAGCCCGCAAATTCTACCTAAATTACTCTTCTATTTAGTTGTCATGTCATTGCCCTGCAACCAAAACAAACCCTTAAAATTATCTAGTTTGTCTAAAACATGTTCTGGTGTTCACTAGTATTTTAACTTTTTTGAAGGGGGAACCAGTATTAATTTGTTTGAATTTACTCGCGCGAGCTACATATATATAAGTTCTAGTGGAAAAATCTCAAACCAAGGGAAGTGCTACGTACCTCGCTCCTACCACCGGTGGTGCCGGTGGGTACGGCTTATTTCTAGATCTCTCTATAGCCCCTTCACCCTTAAATTAAACTTCCTACGTTAAATAACTGATACCGTTGACTTTTTTAAATATGTTTGACCATTCGTCTTATTAAAAAAAAGTAATTATTAATTATTTTCCTATTATTTGATTTATTGTTAAGTATATATATTTTTATGTATATATATAGTTTTACATATTTCACAAAAGTTTTTGAATAAAACGAATGGCCAAACATATTTAGAAAAGTCAACGGCGTCAAATATTTAGGGACGTAGGGAGTAGTTTTGAATAGATCTTGTGATGAACAACAAACTTTAACCCTTAAATTAACTAGTCGCGTTATCGTTGAGAGGAACAGGTGAGATCGCGCCAAAGAAAGCGGAGAGTGGATGATGCATGCATACATATTGAACTACTCCTAGTATTTTAATCTAGGAGCAAGGTCAATCAGTGATGGCCAGCAAATTAATCCCTAATTCTGTCAATCAGTGATGAAGCCAGCCAATATAGCTATGCAGTACTTTTGCTCCAGCTCGAACCAACCGGCTGTACCGACATGCAAGCATGTGGATATATAGATTAAAAAAAAAATTAAGCACTGGTAGGAAGCCATCAACGACATGTATAGTATAGTATAGTAGACGACTAGTCTAATCTATCCACACGACTATTCTTTCATACAATGACGTCCACAATTTTTCTTTGCGCAAAAAAAAAAAAAAACTCCAAGATAGCTTAATTATTTACTAGTAGCAGTTAATTATCGATAGCTTTACCCTTTAATTTCCTATCAATTGGAAACGTACCGACAAGGATCCATGCATCAGTGATCGACTACAATGGAGTATTAAGATTATCATTGCAGTCCGTGACTAACATGAATGCAGTTTCTAGATGATGGAAAAAGGTTTGAAATTAATTATCCTAGTTAATCTGGATAAGTTTCCTTTGCCGCTATCGATGTTTATGCTTCAATTCAAGGTTAATCAGCTTCACATGCATCAACACGTACTCTTGCTTTTCATCCATTAATTTAAAAAAAAGAGAGAAAAGGCGTCTTCAATTCCACGTGAATCTTGGATGAATGCATGGATCATGGATTATCCATCGATCGAGTTCAAGCTACAGCTTGCATGCCACCGATGCATTCAATGCGAGAATTGATTTGCGAAAAAAATCTGAATATTTTTAATAGATTTTACAAATATGTGCATGATTAGAAAAAGAAGGTGATAAAATATGCATATTTGGCTACTGCGTTTATGCATAAGAATAGATGATGATGCTTCAGAAATGGAAGGAGATTTATATATATTAATTTGGGACGCAAGAGAATCTTACAGTTGAACCTCATCACGTCAGACCTTAAACTAATTCTCATTTTAATTTAGTTTGAGAGCAGATATCTCTGCTTGCCAATAATTCTGGCGAGATTCTCGCTCTAATTTTCAGGACAGTTTACATATATGCCAATAATATTCGATCGTTAAATGGCCATGTACTAATTAATATCTTCCATGTGGGGGATGAATGAATAGTATAATATGCTATGAGAGTCAAAATCACAGCTCAGAGCAAGAGACAAATTAAGCAGCAAGAAGAGAAGAAGTGGCAATGGGAACAAGTAATCTAATCATGGCCAGCTACTGCGAGTGATAAACAAACAAATCAGTCAACCTCTGTAGCTTTGGAAGTAAACATCCAGCTTGGACTTTGGGAAGCACATAATATTTGCATATGCATGCATATCACCATCAACCTATCCAATTGGGTGGGCCCTATACCTTCTCTTGAAGACTATATATGAAAATGAGATACTAGGGACTTTTGTAGTACTTGAGAAATTAATTAACATAAAAGAAATCTATGGCTAGCTAGCTGCTAGGCCTACCAGCTTGGACTTTTTTTTTAGATAATGACCAGCTTGGACTTAATTTGCACATGTAAGTTGCTGGCTTGCCCAGCTTGGCGTGATAAAGCATATATATTTGTTACTAATCAATTGATTGTGTTCAAAACGAGCAACGTACCTAATCTCACCCATGGATATTTCGTTGATCTCTTTGTGGAAAAGGTATATATATTTTATATGATTATATGTACTAATGGTCATGGAAGGAATCGATGTTATAACAGTAGAATAATGATGGGTGGTGGTGCAACTGGCCGGTTTATATTAACATTTTTGTCTCATATATTGGGATGGCTCCATCAGCGTAGCGCATGTGAGACGCCGGCTAGCTTTACATAACATAATTTTCTTCACGATGTAACCATCACATGAGACTGATCGAGCAGCATCGTCTTCGATCGTGTTCTCATTAATTGATGCAACCCGAAGAAAAGCATATCTTAATTTACTTAATTAAATACACGATAACTAATGTTGCTTATTATATATATATGGAATTAGTGTGTTTTAAGCTGGTTAATTTAGTGCATGCAACTCCATCCATATACTCTGTGTCGCTTAATATGTTTTAATTAATTGAGAACAAATTAATAAATAATTAAATGGACAACTAAGAATAGGGCGGGCGGCTGGGTACCTGATTGGCGAAGCCGACGCCGACACCGAGGAGGATACGACCGACGATGAGCATGGCGACGTTCTCGGCGGCGCCGTTGAGGGCGGCGCCGATGAGGAAGGTGAGGCCGCCGGCGAACATGGACCACTTGCGGCCGAGGACGCGGGTGACGGTGGCGGCGAAGAAGGAGGAGACGAGGGCGGCGAGGTAGAGCGACGACGTGAAGGTCTGCAGCAGCTGGTTGTCGTACTTGCAGTACTGGTTGTTCTTGTCCGCCATCTGCTTCTTCCGATACACCTCCGGGAAGAACTTCTTCAGGAACGGGTCCATGGACGTCACACCACCTGTATTAATTAATTTTGTTCATGATTATAGATATATAGATTCAAGGCACCATGAACAATTAAGTGAGTATATATATATATAGTTAATTGTTCGTACCTGATATACCGATGTCATATCCGAAGATGAGACCACCAGTGGCGGCGACGACGCATGTGAAGAAGACGAAGAGGGTGAGCTTGCCAGGGTAGTCCTTGCCTGCCCCCGTGCTCACCACCGCGCCGCCGGCCATCGCGACCTCACCGCCGGCGCCCGGGCAGGACTACAAACTCTCTAGTCTAGTAGCTAGAGAGAGGAGGGAGAAGCAATCGATCGATCAGACAAAGAAGAGGGATGAGAGAGGCTCGACGACGGGCTGCGCCTTTTATAGATTCTTTGAGCTACTCCACTTGATGTAATACGTACGCGCCATCTCATCATCTTCTTAATATTGATGATATTGTATTGATGATATTGTTAGTTATGTCTGTCGTTTCAGCTCATAAAGTTACTCATCCGTTTTATATTATCCGTTTTATATTATAAGTCTTTCAGTTTTTTCTTACTTTAAATTCTTTAGGTTTGATTAAGTTTATAAAAAAAAACAACATCTACCATACCAAATTAAATAATTTCATTAAATTTAATATTGAATATATTTCAATAATATATTTGTTTTATATAGAAAATATTAGTTTTTTTATAAATTTAGTCGAACATAAATAAGCTTGATTAAGAAAAAGGCAAACGACTTATAATATGAAATGGAGGGAGTAGCTGATAATTTGCGCCAGTTGTGTGTGTATGTATCATGGCATCTGCGCAGATAATTCAAACTTATTAGAAAAATTAATTAATTGGGTGCCAAACATAGAAGCAATTAATCAAGTCAACGCTTGAGAGATGGCCGGTCAGGGCAAGCTAGCTAGCCAGCAGCTGCTTGATTGATTGGCCAGATTGGACTCACCGTACGTTATACTATCATGGACGACCATATATATGATCGAATTAACCTGCTTGCAATTGCATGTTTAACTTGCATACTGCTATAGCTGGTATAATGTGCTGTACTTTTGTGATGCTGAGTTGGAGAAATTATCTAATCCAATTCAACCCAATCCAAATCCAATCCTGCCGCGCCGCCGCTTGCTAGCTTGCTTAGTTGCGTCGCAAACTAGTAACAAGCTTTGACTCGACAATCGTATTTCTGCCCGTTGGTTCACACATGTATGCTTGTAGTATCATATATATTCGCAATATAATTAATTAATTGTATAATGCACGCACACTCATGAACCATCCGTTCAAATTGCATGCCCAACTTGACTGTTATATATACATACAAAACCCGCCCGATTCCTTAACTTTTCTCCGAAAAAGAAGATTGCTAATTGATCTTGATCAACACATCGCTCAATAGATGATCAATTCATTCACACGGACAAATTTAATTGATCGATTGAAAAAAGAAACATGTACTACGACTCATATATATCCACCGGCGGTATAAAGTCCGAAAAATCGGCCGAATCAAATCTGAATATATAATATATGTCATATGCATGCCGTGTTTATCCCTTCATTCACATTGAAGTGATTGTTCTCATTCAGCACACAACAAATTTAAAAAGCTAGCTATATTTTTTAGCTTGTTTCATAGAAAAAGTTCAGAGTATACATATGACAAAATAAGGTACGTATATATAGTAGTAGCTAGGAAAGGCTTAAAAAGGGAGTACTTATAATTATCGATGGCATCAGTAAATTAAAGCTGCCGATTCCTAGATAGTAGTTGCGTGCGTGTACTGAGAAAATTAAGCAAGAAGATTAGATTATAGCAGGGGTTCGATGGCGACATGTACATATATGCATGTGTTTGTTTTTCTCCACTCGAGATGACGATGCATATTTTTGTCAATTTTACCTGCGTATGAACCTATCATTCCTGTTTGATATTATATGAGTCAACAACAAATATGTAGACAATGATATCTATCTGTTTGATAGGAAAACAAAATATCCTATCTACATCATGCATGCCATGCATCTCACTTATGACTTATACATATGTAAAACAGTTTACCGGTCGTAGCCCAGCCCGCAAATTCTACCTAAATTACTCTTCTATTTAGTTGTCATGTCATTGCCCTGCAACCAAAACAAACCCTTAAAATTATCTAGTTTGTCTAAAACATGTTCTGGTGTTCACTAGTATTTTAACTTTTTTGAAGGGGGAACCAGTATTAATTTGTTTGAATTTACTCGCGCGAGCTACATATATATAAGTTCTAGTGGAAAAATCTCAAACCAAGGGAAGTGCTACGTACCTCGCTCCTACCACCGGTGGTGCCGGTGGGTACGGCTTATTTCTAGATCTCTCTATAGCCCCTTCACCCTTAAATTAAACTTCCTACGTTAAATAACTGATACCGTTGACTTTTTTAAATATGTTTGACCATTCGTCTTATTAAAAAAAAGTAATTATTAATTATTTTCCTATTATTTGATTTATTGTTAAGTATATATATTTTTATGTATATATATAGTTTTACATATTTCACAAAAGTTTTTGAATAAAACGAATGGCCAAACATATTTAGAAAAGTCAACGGCGTCAAATATTTAGGGACGTAGGGAGTAGTTTTGAATAGATCTTGTGATGAACAACAAACTTTAACCCTTAAATTAACTAGTCGCGTTATCGTTGAGAGGAACAGGTGAGATCGCGCCAAAGAAAGCGGAGAGTGGATGATGCATGCATACATATTGAACTACTCCTAGTATTTTAATCTAGGAGCAAGGTCAATCAGTGATGGCCAGCAAATTAATCCCTAATTCTGTCAATCAGTGATGAAGCCAGCCAATATAGCTATGCAGTACTTTTGCTCCAGCTCGAACCAACCGGCTGTACCGACATGCAAGCATGTGGATATATAGATTAAAAAAAAAATTAAGCACTGGTAGGAAGCCATCAACGACATGTATAGTATAGTATAGTTAAGTTTCTTACGACGGTTTAATTGTTGCCCAGATGGCGGCTAACGTTCGAAAAGCTGGGCCGCGCGGTCGATCGGTGAACATCAATGGATCGATAATGCGACGATCAATTAAGAAACTGTTTGCTATTATATTAATTATTACTTTAATTAGGTGGGAGTAAATTATAACTAATCGATCTGATCACTGCTGGCTATTTAATTTATTTATTTACATATTTTAATTTACTCCTCAGCTCAATATTGATTTAATTTCTTTTAACCAACATTCATACAATCGTACATACCCAGAATTAAGCTGTAAGATTATATACATGTGATGACGCACTCACATCCCTAAAACAACACGGCACATATCAAGGCTTGACGTATGGGATGAGTAGTGTTAATTATTAGTGCGTTGTGTTGTCGTGGATCCTGGCATATATACCTAGCTAAAAGAGAGCAATCAAAATTTATTTGTTTAGCGGCATATATATCCAACAAGCAAGAAATTATTGGGAAAAAACAGATAGATTTAGCATATATAAATATATATAGGGTAGTTTTCAGTTGTTAATAGGCCGTAGCAAACTAGCTAGCTGCCGTTGGTACAAATAAGATAGTAGATGGAAGGGCAGTACATAATGCGCTGTGGGTTGCGTTGACACTCAAGCTTTGATACTAGCTAGATTACTAAAATTATTACACGAATCACGGAGCTCCGGGAGCGCATGTTATCAGGACAAGTTATATATATACTCATTGAGTATATTATGCAATAAATATATATGTAGTACTCCCAGTGGACGTGCAAAGTGATCATCAGTTCATGGATTAATAAATAATTAACTACTCCCGTATGGTTATTAGCCGTTGAACACCGAAGTAATAACCAGCGCAATTAAGGTAAACAGCTAGTATCTTAGTCCTACATATGTACTACTACTATACTAGATACATGCAATGTGGATAAGAGCATGCGTCATCGATCAACAGGTTATTAGTCTTCGGAGCCAGCTAACTAGCTAGATTTCCCATTAGCCTGCGCCAGTGATACGATAAGAGTACTCTCAGTAAAAAAAAAAAAACCCTCCGTTTTATATTATTCATATTACAAGTCGTCGATATTTTTCTAATTAAAATTCTTTAAGTTTAATTAAATTTATATAAAAATTAGTAACATCTACGACACCAAATTACTTTTATTAAATTTAACATTGAATATATTTTAACACAATGTTTGCTTTACATTATAAATGTTACTATATTTTCTATAAATAAAGTTTAACTAAGAAAATAGTTAAATACTTATATAATATGAAACTGAAAGAGTAGATTGTTTAATATAATATAGTATAATAAAATTTTTTAAGTCGAAGAAGTAATATATACGAGAATTGAATATAGCTATATATAGCCTAGCTAGCTACACCATTTCATTGAGAGATGGATAATCCAAAATATATACAACAGCGCAAATTCAAGCTAGCTAGCAGATCGATCGGTCGATCGAGGTCGCATCATAAATAATCTTGATGATTTAAGTTTGAACCATGCATTAACTAGCAATTCATCGATTCGGCTGGCTGGTCAAACGCCACGCGCGATCGGATGCAACTAGCTAGCAGTATCTATCTATAATCTATCTATATTTCTGGTCAAAGTCAAGTTCTTCTTCATCAATGGAGTGTCGAGTCGACGACGACGAATCAACGGAGCAGCGGGCCGGCCCCGGCCGATTATATTGACCCATCAACTTCAACTTATATATGGCCTCATTCACACTCCCGTTCCAGCCCATCCAAACCATATATAACGGCCTACTGTAATACATCCTTTCCAGCCCAATATAGACGCCCTGCTCAAACACTAAAGACACAGGGGACCACAGCGATAGTTAACATACTCCCGCCGACCATCCTTATATTAAAAAAAAAACCACGTATAAATAGTATTCATGTTTTATCATCTAATAACATTAAAAATACTCAATGATGGATACGGAAACCCATAACCACACTTAAAATGGGACGGATAGAGTAGTTGACAGATACATCAAATTCTGCAGATAGGTTGAGAACAAGGCTAATTAAGTTTCCCTTGTTTTCGAGGTCCTGCTGATCATCACCCAAAAAGCCCCCACAAATCCAAGTGAGAACAAAGTCAATGAGGATACTCCAAAGAAGCCATGGTGATATGATTGCACGTCGCTGCTCCTTAGCCCAGCTGCAAATTTGTGAGGGAGAAAGGATGAATTGATAGAAGGCAGGATCAGCGGAGAACAGAAGTGAAAGACATGCAGAGATCGATACCTCTTAGTTAAGTTGCGAAGATGTTCCTTTTCGACAGATTATCAATATTCTTCAGCAGTGGATGAACCTATATATATATATATATATAGCACAACCAATTATCAATTAATGCTAATTGCTATCATGTTAAATTAACTGGTGGTTAAATTAGAAGTTCAAACTCCCCTTTGTGTGTGTTGGCATCTAGCTAGCTGCCCCTTTTATTAAGGGTGTGCTACATATATGGAGTAATAGTGACAAACAGTAGTCCTTGCCGCTATTGGCTTCATAATTATCAAATTGAAGCACTCTAGTTGCTGTTCAAAATACATTTGAAATGTTATATTTCGATGAAAGCAGAGATCATGTGCTTATTTAGACAAGAAGAGAAGAAAGAATTTTCAAAGTAGTTTATGAATGAATGAAATTATTGGTTCATCCTCTCTTGATTACCCCTTGCGATCACAACTATATATCCAAATAAACACAAGCGGATTGAGCCTGCCAAAAAAAAAAAAAGCCTAACGGCAAAAAGGAATTGGGGCCTCCCTCAAAGGCTTTAATTCCACACCACAATATGTATGTATTCCCAGAACTAGGGTGGTGAGGGGTTGGTTGTTAAACAAACAGGACAGGTAGGCCTCAATGCAGGGATCACATTGAAAGGGATTGATCGATTATCCATCCGCACAAGAGGGAGAGGGAGAGGGAGAGAGAGATGCATGGAAGATTAGATTAGGAAAGGGCGGGGTGCAAATAATTAACCTTGTTGCTCAGAGCTGTGCGGAGGAGAGTCAGAGACGAGGGTGCTTTGCTAGCTCTGGCGGATGTGTCCAATTGGAAGGAGAGCGGCCGCCATGGAGAAGCCGCCTTGCAGCTGCAGCTGGGGCCGACCTGTGCCCAGAACCCCCATCATCATCGTTCTCGGTGGATTGCTCTTGCTTTGCTGATGGATGAGCTCAGGGCTAGGGTTCCGTTCCCTTCAATATGTGTTCTGTTGCCGATCGATCCAGTTGGCCCAGGAAATTAAAGTACAAAACGGGCCGGGCCGGGCCCCTTCATAACATGTACAGCAAGGAATTATTTCTTCTTAAAATAATTACTTATGTATATTTATCTCTATCTCTAATACTAATACTTATCTAATAATAATCTCTAGTAATATACTACCAGTTCATCAAACACAACACAGATCTTCTGACCCTTATGGGAGCAATGAGGCCTCGCTAAATTCTAGTGCCGTCCCCCTACCCTCGTCACCACGCTTCCAGTCGAGTCACCTCTATGGGGCATTGCTTTGGTTTTGAAGTGATGTGATATGGCAGTGCTCTGCACATGGCGTGCTGCCTCATTTATGCAATTAGTTTTATTATAGTCCACATTTAATATACTTCTAATTAGTGTTGAAACATTCCATGTGACAGGAACTAAAATTTAGTCCATATGTATCCAAACATCACCTACTATGTTTCAAGTTGCATACACAACTAAAGGTGCACATGCCAACTTTGTGCATTTTTATTCGATTACGGAATTAGGC
>CM020184.1:770810-788360 GCA_009805545.1 Oryza longistaminata
CACCCAAGCCTGCCGCCGTCGCCAGCCGTCAACCCCGCCAGAACTGGCCAAAGCGGCGCGGGTCTGGGCGGGGGTTTCCGCTGCCGACAATGGACGTCGTCACCGCCGCCACCACTCCGCCCCGCCACCAACTGCCATCCCACCGGATCCAGCCGCCGCCCGGGCAGCTCCCCGAGTTGGCCGAGCGTACACTGGGCGAAGCCCCGCCATCGCTGTCCTTGCGGCCGCGCGGCTTTGATGGCTCCTGCTCAGGCGGCGACAAGGTAGTGAAGGAGGAGGGGAGGAGGAAGTCGGCGGCGGGGTCGCCTCTCGTAAATTAGAAGTTCAAACTCCCCTTTGTGTGTGTTGGCATGCTAGCTTGCCCCTTTTATTAAGGTGTGCTGCAGATATGGAGTAATAGTGACAAACAGTAGTCCTTGCCGCTATTGGCTTCATAATTATCAAATTGAAGCACTCTAGTTGCTGTTCAAAATACATTTTGAAATGTTATATTTCGATGAAAGCAGAGAGATCATGTGCTTATTTTGACAAGAAGAAGAAGAAGAAGAAGAAATTTCAAAGTAGTTTTATGAATGAATGAAATTATTTGGTTCATCCTCTCTTAGGATTACCCCTTGCGATCCACAACTATATATCCAAATAAACACAAGCGGATTGAGCCTGCCAAAAAAAAAAAAAAAGCCTAACGGCAAAAAGGGAATTGGGGGCCTCCCTCAAAGGCTTTAATTCCACACCACAATATGTATGTATTCCCAGATCCATTAGGGTGGGTGAGGGGTTGGTTGTTAAACAAACAGGACAGGTAGGCCTCAATGCAGGGATCACATTGAAAGGGATTGATCGATTATCCATCCGCACAAGAGGGAGAGGGAGAGGGAGAGAGAAGATGCATGGAAGATTAGATTAGGGAAAGGGCCGGGGTGCAAATTAATTAACCTTGTTGCTTAGAGCTGTGCGGAGGAGAGTCCAGAGACGAGGGTGCTTTGCTAGCTCTGGCGGGATGTCGTCCAATTGGAAGGAGGAGCGGCCGCCATGGAGAAGCCGCCTTGCAGCTGCAGCTGGGGCCGACCTGTGCCCAGAACCCCCCATCATCATCGTTCTCGGTGGACTGCTCTTGCTTTGCTGATGATGATGCTCAGGGCTAGGGTTTCGTTCCCCTTCAATATGTGTTCTGTTGCCGATCGATCCAGTTGGCCCAGGAAATTAAAGTACAAAACGGGCCGGGCCGGGCCAGGCCCCTTCATAACATGTACAGCAAGGAATTATTTCTTCTTAAAATAATTACTTATGTATATTTATCTCTATCTCTACTACTAATACTAATACTAATAATAATCTCTAGTAATATACTACCAGTTCATCAAACACAACACAGATCTTCTGACCCTTATGGGAGAGCAAAAGAGGCCTCGCTTAAATTCTGGTGCCGAGCCACGCCTCCCACCCTACGTCACCACGCTTCCAGTCGAGTCACCTCTATGGGGCATTGCTTTGGTTTGATGTGATGTGATATGGTAGTGCTCTGCACATGGCGTGCTGCTCTCATTTATGCAATTAGTTTTATTATTAGTCTACGTTTAATATACTTCTAATTAGTGTCGAAACATTCAATGTGACAGGAACTAAAATTTAGTCCATATGTATCCAAACATCACCTTACTATGTTTCAAGTTGCATACAACAAACTAAAGGTGCACATGCCAACTTTGTGCATTTTTATTCGATTACGGGAATTAAGGCCCCGTTTGGCACAGCTCCAGCTCCTAGCTCCAACTTACCTAGAGCTGGACCTGTGCCAAACGGTACAGATTCACTATTTTTTTGGAGCGGAGTTGGGAGAGCTGCTCCACAAATTTATACTACGGGGGTGGAGCTGGGTTTTCGCTGCTCCACAGCTCCAATCCACCCCAAAAGACCCACTACCCTTTAAGTTTTTAGTCTATTTGCGCAAAAGTGCCACTCAACTACGGCAACGGCAGGCGGCGGCGGCAGCAGCAACGGCAGGGCGACGCCAACTAGGTGTTCGACGAAATGCCAACAAGGAACATGGTGGCGTGGGGCTAGCCAATCTAGCCAAACACTTTCATACTCACTTAAGCTCCTATAGGAGCTAGCTCTCACTAGAGTTGGAGTTGGAAGCTAGGAGTTGGAGTTTGGAGCCGTACCAAACGAGGCCTAAGGTTAAGAAGTACCCAAATATCTCCTGCAAATAGGGATGAACATGCAAGTTGAGAAAATTCAAGCCACTGGGGAGGATGGTTATAGAATTTGACAGCATTCATATAGTTCATATATAGGAGATGGGCATATATATATATATACAGGAGAGGATCCGGAGCGAGCAAAAAATTAAATTCTTGTATATATATGAGCAAGCAGTTGGTTGTAATTAACTATGGACGACGGTTAGTCCGGAGGCCGAGCTGGTGGTATATCCGTTCGCCAAGGTTACAACCACAGATGAATGAAGTAGGGATCATGACGAGCACATGGAATGCTCGACGAGCCCTGAAAGAGAAGAGTAGAAACCTTATTTACTACTGAAGTAATAAGAGAAGATATCTATCATGCATGCAAGAGAGTTAGTTACCATGGAGGATCTTCCCCATCCGGCACAACGTTGTAGGTTTGCAACTTTGATCGCACTATCATTCTGACGATGGCATCCCAGTCTTGCTGCTGCTCATCCTGCAGCTTCTTCTTCATCTTGTTGGCGAGCTTCTAGTGTACGTAAGAAAATCAAGCGTAAGAGGGGATAGAATCGATGGAAGAGTTAATAACCGATCGAGCTGATCAACCTGGTCTGCCGGCGCATCGTGGAGGAGGCGGCGGAAGTGGGTGGTCAGCGGTGGGCGACCCAGGAGGGATCCAAGTGCAGCCGCCATCTCTCTCTCTCTTTCTGTGCAGACTGTAGAGGAGGAAAGGGGATTGGTTTTAGGTTAGGTTAGGGTTTCAGATCGGATCGAAGCTTTCCTTCTCTTCTTCTCTCCTAGTACCGGGCTGGGCTGGGCTGGGCTGGGCTCCAACTAGTATTTTCTTCCCTTTCTTAATTTTCTTTTCTTCTTGACAGAACCCGATCGAGCCGAGTGGAGAGAGGCAGGGCAGATCGATCCCTAGCCCTAACTTGTGAGAGGAGAGGAGACAGGAGAATCGCCATGGCAGGCCTGCTGGTACGATCCATCGGCGAGAAGCTGCTTCGGCGCCGCTCCTCCGCCCGCCGCTTCTCCTTGGACGAGGTACATACCCTATCACCAGACTAAATCAATCCGTCCATGGATGTAACAAGACAAGATTGGTCGTTACTCACAGGCACAGGCAGCGCTTACGAAGCTGGAGGGCCCCAAGAGGGAGGAGGTGGTGAGGATGTGGATGATGCGGCATTGGGAGGCGACGCTGGACGACCACATCCTCGCCAATATTATCCGCAACATCCACGCTCAAGCTGGCTTCTTCAATTGGTACCACCACCTACCTACACTTTCTTTCTTTCTATCTATCTATCTACGTATTTGTATGGTCATGATGAATTGAATCGATTACGTACGCACCTTATTATTATTACCTGCAGCGTGCTGATTCGTTTGGGAGTGCCCAAGGGGGACTCAAGAGATAAGTGGCTATGGCGCTCCAACCTTACTGCCATGTTCTTCACCTCTTTTGTGCTTGGCTACCGCTCTACTCAACACATCATCAACAAGCATAAACAACAGATGCATGAAGCCTAGCTAGCTAGGCACTTCTTGCCTGCCTTTTTATTTCCTAACTGCCAGGCTGCCCCCTCTCTCTTAATTACCTAGGATCATGCCGTCTTGTGTTAACCTGACTCCCCTTAATTTTGCTACTGATCGATCGGATCTATCTCTTTGTGTTCTCTCTCTTATGTTGTACTCCAGTATGTCGTTGGTTGCTTCATCATTGCTACTGACAAACCATTCTGCTATGTTAATTATGTTTCCATCTTATCCGTTACATATTGTATAACTATAATTATGACCTCCCGTTTTGATCATCCATACCACTCGGTCAGGCAGGACTTCAAATTTCAGATCCTTCAGGTGACAATGACTTAATTTCAGATTTTTCTTGTATTCGATCACACTCCATCTTACAGGAAACAAGTTAAACGGTTTGTCCCGTGTTTCATTTCTTTCCTTTTCGAGGTTATAATTCTAAGTTCCAAATAGGATATATGTCGGGACGCAACTCCGGCTTGGACGCCCGATGGGAGCGGGTTAAAATCGGGCGCTGACATCAGCATGACGTTAGCACCACGTATGCGTGGAAAACCACTTTAAACTGATTTATCTCTTAAATTATTTATCCAAATCATGATCCGATTGCACAATTAAATTCGTTACAATTAAATCTTCAAAACAAAACCACACATGAATATATTCTGACGAAAAAAAATTTAGCTTATTATTAAAAAAAATTTAAATGTTGCACGACGTTCCACCAAGTATATCGGAATTGTTTTACTAAGTAGATCGAAAATGTTTCAATCGTTTAAATCGAACGTTCTTTCACCTAATATAAAAATATGAGCAATTCTACGGTCCTTGAGGAGGTACCATAAGGTACCAAAAATTTAGTGTAAAATTTGGTATCTCATGGTACCTCATAGTACCTAGGTACCAAGAGGTACCAAATTTACAATAGAAAAAGTGGTACCTCATGGTACCTCCTTAAGGACCGTAAAATTGCTCTAAAAATATTGTTTCAGCAAATAACGAAATAATGTTTCAGTTCACTGCAACATTAGACCTATACATAGTGAAACATTGTGAGTACACTAGGTGAAACATTTTTGGTTGAAAAAATAAACCAAATTCCCTTAATAGAAGGTTTCCAAAATATGTTGGTGATTTGTTGCAATAGAGTATTTCAGTTCACTGCAACATTAGATCTATACATAGTGAAACATTGTGAGTGCACTAGATGAAACATTTTTGGTAGAATAAAAAATAAATCAAATTCTTTTAATAGAGGGTTTCCAAAATATGTGGGTAATTTATTACAATAGAGTTATGTGTGTGGACAAGTGACAGGTGAGACATGGGTCACGTGAATGGGGTCTAGGGGCGCGCACGTCTTTGGAGGGAGGGAGCGCCTGATTTCGGCTCCATCCCCCCGGACGACTGACGACGAGCATTCTAAGAAAATCCATAAAAACGTAAATTATGCTTCCCAAATAAATCACTCATGTGCTGAGACTTCATTTCGACTAGTACTACTCCGTACATTCATAATGGATGGAGAGTTCATATATATATCATACGTATGTCACGATAACAATATATTTATGCCCTTATATATTCATGCATATCTAGACAAGATATATGCCCTTACGTACGTACAGTGGCAATTAAGTTTCATTGAGCGTCAGGATCCCATACAAAATCAAGTGTTATAGTAGTCAACATCGATCATCTCCAATTACGGTGCAAGCCGACATATATATAGAGCAATTTGGAAATTAAGGCGACATATCTAGCTAGCTGCTTGCCGGTGCCGGAGTGGCTGAGAAGGCACCAACTGTGAATCCCATAATAACGACTGCAGCACTCGCGTATGCCCGCTCAACTCTACGGGCCATCGCACCCCAGAGTGCTGAATTAACGCTACATACACATGGAAAACATATATATATATAGATGAAATTAATTTAAGCTTAGAGAAAGAGATCAGATCATTGAGATATATAGCAATAAACTCTTTAATTAATTAGTGCTCGCTCATACATACAAGTAGGTAGTCTGGTCCAGTGTTGCCATGTCCATTGATTTAGTACCTGTTTCCTTCAAGCAATCCAGAAGGATATCAACCTATAAATGAGAGTGAAAATATTTAGTGTTAAAACTTGTTGCAATGCATGACTGATGAACGACAATATATAATAAGAACTTTTAGTCTGGAGTACGTGGTTAATTTGATAAAAAAAAAACTTTAGTCTGGAGTCAGAGTCATTAATATAATTAAGGGCCGGGGGACATACTTCAAGAAAGAACTTTAGTCCTCCAATAGAAAGTACATCTATCTTTTGAGTGTACAACAGCAAAATCATCAAATAGTAGAATAGTATAAGCTAAGCAGGCAGACGCAATGCGACCCATTCCAAAATGTTTGACGCCGTTGGCTTTTTTAAAAATGTTTGACCGTTCGTCTTATTTAAAAAAATTAAGTAATTATTAATTCTTTTCCTATCATTTGATTTATTGTTAAATATACTTTTATGTATACATATAGTTTTACACATTTCACAAAAGATTTTGAAATAAGACGAACGGTCAAACATATTTAAAAAATTCAACGGCGTCAAATATTTAGGGAAGGAGGGAATACCTCCTTTGCCGGCCGATCGATCGTGGACATACATGCATATATCCAGTATCCTATCCAGTAAAGGGAAGGGAGAATTGAAGGTAGGGCGTGGGAATTGAAGAGAGTGCTGGAGGGAGATGCAAATTAAACCTCTTCCTTGGTAGGAGTAGTTGTTGTTGTATGGGAAGAAGGAGTGCCGTGGAGAAGACGATGGCGATGAGCAAACCTCATCACCGGCGAGCTGCTCGACGCGGCTCGCATCATCATCGCCCTCCCCATCGTCGCTGACGACGCGGAACCATTATTACTCTTGTCGACGGGGGATACCCGTAGACCGGATATAGAGGGTATTGAGGTACGCTGGTATAAGGATCTACGTAGTACGATATCGAGCAATCAAAAGACGAGAATTATACTGGTTCAGGCCCCTTGACAGGTAATAGCCCTAATCCAGTTGATATGGGATTATATGGTGGAAAACACAGATTACACAAGAAAAGACGGAACTCGGGGGATTCGACGAGATTGTAGTATAGACACACACACACACACTCCTCCTCTTCTTTTTTCTCTTTCTCTCTTGCCTTCCGTCGTTTTTCTTCCCTGGATCGGCTTCCTTTGATACTGGACCGACGGCACCATTACGGGCCGAATATAATGGGCCATGAAAGTACGTAGAGGAAGGGCCTCTTTATATATCTACTGAGATAATCAATAAATAAATTCATTTTAGGTCCAGCGAGTTTGATTCTCATACCTAAACTGAAATACCACATACAACGGATTCCTCAACAGTCAAAACTGATGCAATAATATTTAGTCCCATAGCAGTATATATAGCAGGTGATTTTTTCCGACGTAGCAATTTAACACGAACTAACAACGTTGAGTCAGTGTGAAGCCTACGTGGACCCCACATGTCAGAAGCCAATAATGTTCTTCCTCCTATCTTCCCCGATCTCTCAAGTGCTGCATGCTTGCCTGCATCCGTGATGAGTGAGTGCCCTGGCGGCGCCGATATGATGTGCTCGTGCTTCCTCTAAGGGCAAGTGCTATAATTAATGTCCCATATATATATGTTGCCCTTAAGAGTGCCACATTAGATTGAGTGATGAGGTGGAGGAGAGAAGTGGGGAGAGAGATGATGAGCCACCCCTAAATTAAGAGGCAACCTCCACACAAATTTTAATAAGAGTATGAGAGTATTAGAGATATTGGTATTTGTGTACTATAGGTGATACATTGTATGAGTTGTCTCTTCATGAGTGAATAAAATAGATAAATTTAAAGGTGATAGTCACATCTAACATAGCACTTGCACTAATTCTCGTCGCTTTCTTCGTCCTAGCTAGCTATATCCTACTGTTCGACGAGATTTTGTGCAAAGGAACAAATGCACATCGATCTATTATGTATTTCCAGGAACTCACGCACGCATATATTCTTTGGCTGTTAAACATGGCAATTAGTGGTTAATTCCAGCTGATTACGACAACATACTGCCATATTTCATATTGGTGTATTTATTTTTCCATGCATGTTGCAAGTGAAATAAAAAATGAAAGAGATTATTGGGCTAGCTTTTTTTTTTCCGATCGGAAAGATCATAAAAAATATATATTCTCGTGAATGGGAAGCAACCGAAGCTTGTCCCTCCAAGTCTCGGGCTGCAAGCTGATTTGAAAGGAAATAGGAAAAATAAGAATCGGTGTATGTATACTCTTGAATGGAATGCATCACATGGATGGAAATAATTCTTCTGTATGGTGGGATTTTATTTCTCCGTGTCAGAAAAAAAAGGAAAGGTTACATTCAGATTAGTAACAATCTTTGATAAAAAAGAATGTGAACAGGTCGTTGGAAGGAGAGCCTAATCAAATCACGTAATTTGATTGATCGGCTAATTAAGCCATATGCTACTATCCATCCAGCAGCACTGCCTTGCCTCTGCTATAAAATGGCTAAGACAGGGGAGGGAGAAAGCAGAGAGACGGAAGAGAGAAATACAGAGCACAAGGAGCAGCAGAGGAGGACAGGCACGGGCAGAAGGCCTGCACGTCCACGCCGCCGTCGCCGCCTTCAGGCGCTGCGCTGAGCCCTGGCAGTAAGCACACAGAGACACACACGAGAGAAGCACAGAAAGGGCGAGAACACATACAAGCAACGAAGGAAGTCAAGCGCGTGGTGGTGCTGCTGCTCACCATGCGTAATGGTTCTTGACTCCTTTTTCTCTCTTTTTTTTGCTCTCCATTTCAGCTAGCATGCAAGCATGGCGGATCGTTTACGACGGCACGGCTCGACGGCTCGTTGAGACATCCACGCCGTCGCTGGTTTGCCAGCGATGCTCTCACACCAAGGCGGCCGGCCAGTAGCGTCTTCACGTCTGTAGCCGTCGCGGTGACACGCTTTGCGCCACCCACGGCCGGAGCAGCCTCGTCTTTGCCATCAACCATCGGCGTGTACCTCGTGGCTGCAGCTGATGACAAGCTTGGCCCTGTTACCGTCGCCGGTGCCAATTGTGCATCCACCACCGATGAGCTCAAGTTTGGAGCCACCAGCCGTCATCACGGATGTGCTTGGCGTCGCCGCCGGTTAATAATGACCTCGAGCGCATCGTCACTGCCAGAGTCACCGCACGCCAACGACTGCAGCGTCACACTCACTGGCTTCGACCACTCGATGATGAAATCCTTATATATATATTCACTGATGTCCACTGCTTGTTGCTGCTACCACCGCGCTGACATCCACGGGCTGATGACCATTGCCGGTAGATGATGGCCGCTGCCGATGACGTCTTATACTCATCACCAACGCCAGAGTCGTCCTCTCACATTGTTCACGCTGTTGTGGTGCTCCCAAAATGTTGTGTCCACTGTGGAGCTTGGACGGCTGCAAGTTCATCACTATCACCTCCGCTGGTGATGACTCCAAGTCCCTCTTCACTGTCGGTGCCATCTTCATGCCCACGATGGTGTTTCTTCCCCTCGATAGCTTGGCGCCTTCCTATGCAAATCTGTGGCTGACATCGTCAAGATTCGCCACGTTCGTCGCTTTTGCCATGTCATCTCACGCCATCTGGGCTGCCCCTGGTGATCACTGCAATGCTATTGGCGTCGTCCGCAAGTCCTCCGTCGAGATTGACGCCATTCGTTCCACGGTTCGAGCCACCGCGGCACTTCTAACTGACGCTACGAGATCACCGAGATGATTGGACGTCGTCGCCTTGCCGGTCACGGCCTCTTCTCCGCCAACACCGCCGACATTCATTCGCTCTCTCGTGTCACTATTATCTTCTTCATACTCATCGGCTTGCTCTCGAGGAGAACGCCGACCGGAGCGCCTCTACTTGGTGCCCGTAATACTCTGGCCGCGTTCATAAACCATCTAGTTGGAGCTACCGGAAAGCCGTCGAGCTACCTGCATCTGTAGGTGACGAGACGTTGCCAAGCAGTGCTCGTTCCCATCACTATACGCCGTCCGCCTGAGAAGGCCATTGTCATGTCGCGTTGCTGGAGCATGCCAAAAGGTCACCGGAACAGCTGCCGGGTGCTACACCGAGGAGCCACGTCGCGAGATGCTGGCTGTCTATACCGGAGATCGATCACTGTCCGTGCCATCCCGTCGCAACGCTGTCGTCACGCTCGCCGACCTCAGCCGTTCAACAATGAAATCCTTGTATATATACATTTATGCATATGCACCATCGCCCGCTGCTCGACAGCTACCGACGAAGTCCTCCGACTCATCGCCGCCACCGGCATTATCTCACATGAATCCTCACCTCATCATCTAGTGATCACGAGCTCGGCATCCCCACCGGTGTCTCTGTCACTCCGCAGCGCCCATACACATGACGGCTTCTTCGTGCCGTCGTCGGCGCACTCCCGAGTCAAGCCACGATTGGAGCAGCCCAACATAATTTGGTTTGGCTCCGATTGTCGGCGCATATACAAGAGGCCACCCAGTCCCTGGAACGCATCTTATCGTTCCTAGGCCAGGCTACGCCCTAACATTCCCTAAAACCACTTGATACTAAGTGTGTGCTGCAGTGATTAGAAGGCTCACTCATGTACCATGACGATGGTCGGCCGGTTCCGTGGAGACTAGAGAAGCGATGCTACCCCAACCGCCAATGACCACAAGCTTGGCATCTCCACCGGTGTTTCTGTTGCTCCTAGCGATATGCATACACATACTGATGACTTCTTTGTGACCACCGTCGATGTCATTCGCGCCCTCGTTGATGACCTCTGCACGGCCGCCACCGACATACTCGAGTTCGGCGCCAACACCATCACATGATTGCTGAACGTGATATATATGTTTCATCTTGCCTCCTACATACAGGAGTGCGTACATGAATATACATATACATATACATATGCATGTGGTTAATATTTGCATATCCTTTTGGGATCTTGTTCTGGTGCTTGTCACACTCACAAAGGGCTATATAAACATATATGAACTTTAACCGTCCACTGCTCCTGCCGGTTATCATTCCATCCACGTCAATTTCTTCCCAAGTTACAATCAAGGCGCTATGGCAGTCAAGTTGAGCACGAATCCCTGGCGGGCGGAGTCTATATGAAGACGACGTCACCAACACCGGTGCATGGACCGACGAGGCCGTGGACCGTTGCCGGCGCCCACACACATCTACACCACCATCACCATCATGCATGGGAGAACGTGAAGCGAAGACCGATGACGACGACCAGCGTAGCTTAATCGGAGGTTTCTCAAGAGTTTAACTCGCGAGAGTAATTAACCGGGTGTTTTCCGAGACCCCGGGAACCAGGAGAACACAATCGCCAAGGCAGATCCACCTTGCCTATAGGCCGTGGAGCGCATTTGATCAAGGATTTTGTATTTTTGTAATTCATCAAGAATTATAATAAATACATTTTTCCTTTGTCTATTTTATTTGTGTACTTAGTACACTGGTACGCCCGCACATTTTATCTCCCTGGGCGGGGAGATTCTAGTTAAAACTCTCTCCAAACACCTACAGCTTTTTAATTATTTCTCCCTCCTCTCGCGCGTCGCTTGTTGATTGGACATGAATGCATGGACACAAACAACAACGCCCTTCCTCTAGCTATCACCGTACGTACGTACAGTACGTATGTGTGTTGTGCTGCCTGGTGGTCGAGCTGGCCGGCGGTGGTCGGCGGGGCACGTGCTGTGGACGGACGACGACGGCGCGTGCAGTACACGGTACTGGAGCTGGACGTGTAGCATGCACGTTAGCTACTCTAGGATTGAATTGGATGATCTCCCAACAATTAACACCAGATCCAATCCCACAGCATGTTATTGGCTTAATTTCTTCTTTCTCAAGACAAGAAAACAGAATTATACAGAGTTTGTTACTGTGTGTTTATTTTACGAAAAGAAAAGAACATTTTTTGATGTCACATCGGATGCTTGACTGGATGTCGGAAAGGGTTTTCGGACACGAATGAAAAAACTAATTTCATAACTCGTCTGAAAACCGCGAGACAGATCTTTTGAGCCTAATTAAGCCGTCATTAAGACATGCGGGTTACTGTAGCACTTATGACTAATCATGGATTAATTAGGCTCAAAAAATTCATCTTGCGATTTCCATACAAACTGTGCAATTAGTTTTTATTTTTATCTATATTTAATGCTCCATACATATGTCTAAAGATTCAACGTGACGTTTTTAGAAAAAAAAAAATTTAGGAACTAAACCAGAGCTTGGTAATACTATACGTCTCTCTCTCTCGCCAACACACGCGGTACAGCAGGACATGGTGCTCATTAGGCCCAAACACTCGAGGGCCTGCTCTTGGTAGTCTGCTCAACCTCCTCCTGATGATCAGAGTACTGTAGCAGAGCTGACACTACTGTACGTACGCCATCCGTTGGTCGCCGCTGCTGCGTGCGCACAAACGTCGTCACGGCTGATGCAACTATAAATTATTATTCCATCCGTCTCATTTTAATTACAACTATAAATTTTCGTGCCTAACTTTGACCGTCCATTTTATTTAGAAAGTTTTTATAATTAGTATTTTTATCGTTATGAGATGATAAAATATGAATAGTAATTTATACGTGACTTATGTTTTTAAATTCTTTCAGAAAATTTTTAAATAAGACAGACGGTCAAAGTTGTGCATAAAAATCATGGCTGCGCTTAAAATGAGACGGAGAGAGCTAGCAGTACTACTCGTGTTTCTTGTGCATATATATATATGTCGCAATCATGCATATCACAATAAGTATTTTCCTTCAATAATACTCTACTGTTATATATAAAAAAAGGACAAAATGATTGATAAATAACGTTCATTTCAGTACGTACACAATAAGTATTTTCCTTCAATAATACTCTACTATAATAAAAAAAGGACAAAATGCTTGATAAATAATGTTCATTTTGTTAGAGTTTGTGTCGAATATGTGTGCGTAGTCGGTTACAGTTTAGGACTTGGAGTTGTAATAGGTATTAGGACTAGAGTAAGAGTCGGACTCTATCTTAGGATCTCTCATAAATAGAGGGGTGTGTCTGTTGTAACCGCATGGCGACATAGCATAGCGAGAGGGAGCGGCTGCCGGCGGCGACCGGCCGTGAGTCGTTGTAACTCTGATACGCTGTATATGCTGGATCGGGGAGGAGCGCCCGTAATCAGTGCTTTGAAATAAGACGAACGGTCAAACATATTTAAAAAATTCAACGGCGTCAAATATTTAGGGAAGGAGGGAATACCTCCTTTGCCGGCCGATCGATCGTGGACATACATGCATATATCCAGTATCCTATCCAGTAAAGGGAAGGGAGAATTGAAGGTAGGGCGTGGGAATTGAAGAGAGTGCTGGAGGGAGATGCAAATTAAACCTCTTCCTTGGTAGGAGTAGTTGTTGTTGTATGGGAAGAAGGAGTGCCGTGGAGAAGACGATGGCGATGAGCAAACCTCATCACCGGCGAGCTGCTCGACGCGGCTCGCATCATCATCGCCCTCCCCATCGTCGCTGACGACGCGGAACCATTATTACTCTTGTCGACGGGGGATACCCGTAGACCGGATATAGAGGGTATTGAGGAACGTTGGTATAAGGATCTACGTAGTACGATATCGAGCAATCAAAAGACGAGAATTATACTGGTTCAGGCCCCTTGACAGGTAATAGCCCTAATCCAGTTGATATGGGATTATATGGTGGAAAACACAGATTACACAAGAAAAGACGGAACTCGGGGGATTCGACGAGATTGTAGTCGAGATGATTCGACTAACTCTCGTCGACTTGGCTCCTTGCAGGCTCCAACTTCGTGGGCTGTGTTGATTGTGTTGGCTCTGAGATTCGATGATCTATGCCCTCCCCGGGGGGTCCCTTTTATACCGTAGGTTGGGCGTTATCCGAGTAGGACTCGAATATACCAGACCTGGTACGATACGTAGGTAACCCAATTCTTGTCCGAGAAGGTCTCTCCCTGTCTGTTGTCTTTACGAAGAGTTTCCTTAGGTGCTAAAGGATTTATCCGTGTACACGTGGATATGCCTTGTCGATATGTGACGTATATCGTGGGGTAGAGGGTATGCCTGACCCGTAACCTGACAACTCTCTCTCTCTCTCTCCCTTCGATATGATTGTGGCGGCTAGCTAGCTAGCTAGCTGGGGTTTCCTTCCTTTGAGTTTGATATATACTCCTCTTCTTTTTCTCTTTCTCTCTTGCCTTCTTCCTTTCATGCTGGACCGACGGCACCATTACGGGTCGAATATAATGGGCCATGAAAGTACGTAGAGGAAGAGCCTCTTTATCCACTAAAATAAAAAAAATAAAATTCATTTTAGGTCCAGCGAGTTTGATTTTCATACCTAAACTGAAATACCACATACCACGGATTCCTCAACTGTCAAAACTGATGCAATAATATTGAGTCCCATAGCAGCATATATAGTAGGTGATTTTCTCCGACGTAGCAATTTAACACGAACTTACAACGTTGAGGCAGCGTGAAACCTACGTGGACTCCACATGTCAGAAGCCAATCTTCTTCCTCCTCTTTTCCCGATCTCTCAAGTGCTGCATGCTTGCCTGCATCCGCGATGAGTGAGTGCCCTGGCGCCGATATGATGTGCTCGTGCATGCTTCCTCTAACGGCCAGTGCTATAATATCCCATATATTGTCACTAAGAGTGCCACATTAGATTGAGTGATGAGGTGAAGGTGAGAGATAATGAGACATCCCTAAATTAAGAGACAACCTCCACAAAAATTTTAAGAAGGGTGTGAGAGTATTAGATATATTGGTATTTGTGTACTAGAGGTGATACATTGTATGTGTTGCCTCTTAGTTCACGAGTGAATAAAATAGATAAATTTAAAGGTGATAGCCACATTTATCATAGCACTTGCTCTAATTCTGGTCGCTTTCTTCGTCCTAGCTACAGTAGATCCTACAGCTTTAATTATTTCTCCCTCCTCTCTGATTGGACATGGACACAACAACTGCATGCTGCGCCATCACCGTACGTGCTGCCTGCTGGTGGTCTCCATCCATCATCCGAGGGAGCTAGCGGTGGTCGGCGGGGCACGACGACGGCGACGCCGCTAGCTAGAGTCGCCGGCCGGTGCACATGGTACTGGAGCTGGACGTGCATGTTATAGCGACGCCACGAGCTATAAAATTAATTTTTTCATTCGTGTCAAAAATCCGTTCCGACATCGGTCATACATTCGATGTAACACTTAAAGATTTTCTTTTCGTGAACTGAACAAGGCCTAAGATTGAATTGGATAATCTCCCAACAACACGAGATAAATGTTCTCCACCAATCCCGCAGCATGTTATTGGCTTTCTTCTTTCTCAAGACAAGAAAACAGAATTATACAGAGTTTGTTAGTAATACTATACGTCTCTCTCTCTCTCTCTCGCCAACACACGCGGGACAGCCTGGACATGGTGCTCATTAGGCCCAAACACTCGAGGGCCTGCTCTTCGTAGTCTGCTCAACCTCCTCCTGATGATCAGAGTACTGTAGCAGAGCTGACAGTTCTGTACCCCATCCGTCGGTCGCCGCTGCTGCGTGCGCACAAACGTCGTCACGGCTGATGCGCCTCCGATTCTTATTACTAATTATTACTCCCCGTCCCATTTTAATTGAAACCATAAGTTTTCGTGTCTAACTTTGACCGTCCGTTTTATTTAGAATTTTTTTATAATTAGTATTTTTATTGATATGAGGTGATAAAACATGAATAACACTTTATACGTGACCTATGTTTTTAAATTTTTTTAAAAATATTTCAAATAAGATGGACGGTGAAAGTTATGCACGGAAAATCATGGCTTCACTTAGAATGGAACGGAGGGAGGAGTAGTACTACTCGTGTTTCTTGTGCATATATATGTCGCATTCATGCATATCGCAATATATAAGTATTTTCATATGATTGATAAATAATGTTATTTTCAGTACGTACACAATAAGTATTTTCCTTCAATAATACTCTACTATAAATAAAAAGGACAAAATTAATAAATAATGTTCATTGCAGTACGTACACGCATGGTGATCGATGTATAATGACCCTGCACCTGCAGCGTTTTACTGACATTACATTAAGGCTGTGTTTAGTTCCAACCAAAGTTTAGAATTTGGTTGAAATTGGAGACGATGTGACTGAAGAGTTGTGTGTGTATGAAAGGTTTGATGTGATGGAAAGTTGGAAGTTTGGAAAAAAACTTTGGAACTAAACACACCCTAATTCACATTGCGCATGGACAAGTGGAATTATACATATATCAGAAACAAGAAATGTCATATATATACTGGCGCGCTAGCTCATAAGGTGCATGGACAATTCCCCCTAGCTAGCTAGCAATGTGTGACTTGGGTTGTGTACGTATCATGCAACATCATTTTTTATATATCTGATTTAATTATTTGTTCTTTAAGCATATATATCAAGTTAATTTGGGTGGTGATGGTAGAAAATTTTGGCTTATTACTGTTGGAATTGTGCTTTATGAGCTTAACTAGCGCGGAAATTTACTTGCTCTGTACGATTGGAAACTTAACAGCCCAAAACGACATATTTGCAAACGAAAAGTGCCCTGCAAATAAAACTTTTATATACTTGTTCTTAGCGACCTAAAAGCAAATGCTGAAAAATAAACTTCGATGAAAAAAACCTTAAAATCAGCTTCAAATCTAAGGTTCAAAATTCAAATTTTGACTGATAAGTATAAAGATAAGCGAAAAGATGAGGTCCTAAAATCTCGTACAGATCCCTGGCAGATCAAAAAAACATACTATTGTTGGGGTTCCTGTCATCTTAGTTTGTGCAAGCTTGCCCCAAGAATTTTTCAACTATATATTTGGATGGTTGTGATCTTTTAATTTTGTACATTTCCTTGTATATTATTCAATGCTAGCTTGGCCAAATATCGAGGACCAAAATAAACTTGAGCCAAATTTCTTGTGTTAAGGAGGAGAGATTGGGTAGAAATATATAATATATAGTATATACTGCCATTTTTTCTGTCACTGTTTGTGCTGTTCATATACTCCTATCATTGGGCACGCTGGTCATATATGCTTAATTAGTACTAGTATTGTATTAATTATGGAGTATTATTTTTAGTGGAAAGAAATTAAATAATATCATGAAATTTCAGTTTGGGTTTGATATGGTTAACCTACCTAACTTGTCCTTTAATTTGCTTTGAATGAGCTGATCGATGTGTTGTCTGAATTTTTTTTAATAATGGATTTTCATTAATTTGGCCTCTATATCCACGAAAGATATACACAGTCAAAAAGGTACACGAGTATCTAGACTCACACCTCAACAAGGAGAAAAACACACAACCAAAAAACGAAAAGAAAACCAAACAACCTCGGCACATCCCTGCTTCTCTGCGTCCCGCCATATCCTTCTGAAACAGCCAGATTTGACAAGTGGAAGTCATCTAGTCGCCGCCGCCCCTAGTGCACCATCGATGCAAACCTCCATTGGTGCGATCTTTATCTGTTTCAGATAAGCTGATGCCACACGCTGCCAGTTAGCCTACTTTCAACCGTCGTCATTCATCGTTTAGCCGGAACTAGCCAACCATATACGAACCGACGGAATCGGCTTCCACTTCATCGGATTCACAGTGCTCAGACTGCTGCTGTCCTGGGCCGTCGGCGCCGACGAGAGCCGCCGCCGTCCCGCAGTAGCCCCTAGGGCCGCCGGCG
>CM020184.1:788380-901159 GCA_009805545.1 Oryza longistaminata
CCCTAGTGTCGCCGGCGCCAACGGGAGCTGCCTCCGCCCCAAGGACCGCCAACGCCGACGTGAGCCTCCGGGCCACTGCTGCCCCTAGGGCTGCCGCCGCCACTGGGCCACCGCCGTGCTTCACCGCCCCTACCACCGTCCAGAGGGACTACATCGCTGACGCCTTGCCGCTCCCCACCGCCCTCTCGACCACCTCCAACCATCCCTAACCCACACGGCCAGGTGCAGGCCCGGCTGCCTCTGGCCGCCACCGCCGCAGCTTCGCCTACCCCCTCCCCGTCGCCGCTGTCCTAGCCGTCGTGCAGACGCTGGCCAGATCTAGCGGTGGTAGGGCCAGATCTGCTGCCGCCAGATCTGGTTGGGAGAGAGAAAGAGACACATGGGGGGAGAGGAAGAGACGCGTGGGAGAACAAGCGCCGGTCCCATTGATAGGAATGGTCAGTAATTGAAGGGTTAATTAATGGTCAGTGGGGGAGCAAGCGTCATGTGTGTTGTCTGAAATGATTGGAGACTATAACAAGCTCTGCTAGGGAGTAGTTGTAGGCCAGGAGGAGCGGCCATTGCGAGCGAATTTCTCCATATCCTCGATCAGGCTCAGGCTCAGGCTGCACTGCAGGCAGAGTCGTGAGAGACGCAAATTAAAATGGCCAGGTCCTGCAGTACTACTGCCAAGCTCCTCCTCCTCCTCGCCGCCGCGTTCGTGGTGCCGGCCTCCGCGGCGCGGCGGCGGGCGGTGCGGCTGCAGTTGTACATGCACGACATCGCCGGGGTGACGGCCGTGCAGGTGGTGAAGGGCACGGGGCCTCTGCACCCGTCCATGCCGCCGGGAAACAGGCACTTCGGCGACACGACGGTGATGGACGACCTCCTCACCGAGGGCCCCAGCCTCGAGTCCAGCCCCGTCGGCCGCGCCCAGGGCTCCTACGTCCTCGCCGGCCTCGTCGACCCCGTCGTCGTGGTCACCGCCACCTTCAAGCTCACCCACGGGCCCTACAACGGGAGCACCCTCGTCATCGCCGGCCGCGACGAGGTCCTTGCGGAGGTGAGGGAGCTGGCGGTGGTCGGCGGGACGGGGAAGCTCCGGCGAGCCTCCGGGCACGTGCTGTGGAGGACGGTGGAGGTGTTGGAGGCCGGGGCGCACTATGTGCTGGAGCTGGACGTGTACGCCTCACTGCCCGCTACTGCTGCATCTGCTCTTGCTACCAATTAAACGTCACCCTCACCCCTCCTCCTCATGCTGCACCCTGCAGGTAACCACCTATAATTAATAATCCTTGCTACTTTTCTACAAGTTTCAAACTAAGAATTTTATTTCGTTTGTGTTTCAAAATTAAATGCATATGTTCAAACAATTAATAGGAGTAGATACGATGGGCAACTCTCATTTCTTAATTATTCGGTACTTGAATTTTTTTTAAAATAATGGAATGAAACATTCTGGCGCCAATTATTACAAAGTATCGCTCAAACAAAGAGTGTAGTTCAAAATGAAATTAAACACACCCAACAAAATAAAAGACCAAACCGAAATAAAAGACCAAACCGAGATAAGGAGTACACATTTATTCCAGTCTATTTGTGAATCTCCATCCATATAGTTTGCAAAAATTTGCATAACTGTCGTTTAAAGCCTACGATATGCAACCTTCATAAGCTCTCCATCATCTTCACACTTTTGCAGCTGTGTCCAACACCGGAGACAATATGTTGTCCTAAAAATTACCTACAAATATGAGATAGATGGTGATTTGTCAAATACCATATCATTTCTACTCAACCATAGGGCCCAACATATGGCAGATGCTCCTATAAGTATGAGTTTACTCTTCTTCTTGTCAACCCTTAAAAGTCAATCATCAAACATATTAGATATGGTTCCAGTATTACATATTATACTTGAATTATATGTCTTAAAATTAATTTATTAGCAAAATAGCATGCTTGTCAAATCAGTACCATCAACGTTAAACAAAAATGCATTTTGTACAATGCAAATCCAAATCACTACTACTCCTATATTACCGGGGCCCGTATCTCTGCATTATTCAATTCGTCTGAATTAATTTTCTTGCTTGTACTCACTCTACTTAGCTTGCTGGTGTTAATTTTAGTTGGGAATGGAGAGGAAGATTAATAGTATGATGACTTGAGAGAAGGACCATATATACCTCTGAATCTCTGATGATGGGAAATTAAGAGTTCCAGGATCACGTCTCGTCGACTACCTATGGCGTGACTCATCGTCTCATGCTCATAGTGGCTATATATGGATACTACTACTACAATAATCCATTTGGCCACACAATTTGTCACAATGCCCTTAATCATTGTGCTTTTCAATAATTAACATATTTCATGTTATGAATAATACTCCCTCCGTATTTTAATTTATGACGTCGTTGACTTTTTGGCCAACGTTTGACCATTCGTTTTATTCAAATTTTCTGTGAAAATATGAAAATATTTATGTCATTTTTAAAGAATATTTGATGATGAATCAAGTCACAATAAAATAAATGATAATTACATAATTTTTTTAAATAAGACGAATAGTCAAACATTGAATGAAAAATCAACGGCGTCAATAAGGTTACCATCCATATATAAACTGCACTACGTCTCAGCGTCGATTCAAAGACCGATATCGATGCAGTTTATGCGCTCTCAACTGAAACAGTGATGAATGTTCGTACATATGGGAAACGATTCTAATTTTTTTAGGGGCATTCCCTCATTCTTAACATCTCACTCAAATAGTTATAATTATTTAAAAAAATGAATATGATATATCATTTCACAAACCTACAAATTTAACTTCTATATATTGCAAAATAAAAACAAATTTAACTTTAAATATGTGTCAACAAGTTGGAGTTTAATTTTTTTTTGCAACTTTTAGATGTCGTGTTTTAACTTCCATGTTTCTATAATGATATATCATATATTAATATACTTTTATTTAATTTTTTTCATAACCATGTAGACGGCATGTGAGAAACGAGGAGACATGTTCTCGAGAGTTTAAAATCCCTCCTCATGTGTGACTCGTAGAGTGTTGTAGAGTACTGGATGACGCGTGTGTTTGCCCCTTGCAACACTCGAGATTTCAAGAATCTTATCATGGCTATCATTTTTTTGCAAATCTTTAATATAAGAATTGGCACTGGTTCATCGCTCTTGGATGTTCGATTTCAAGCGCTTATGACCGGATTCAGCTGTCTGAGCAAGAGCCCCAAGCCAGTGAACCATCCAAACACACCCCCAGATCTTTTAAGATAAAGATAAAGTTTATGTATCATATATCCGTGTGTGGTGACTGCAGTTACTCTTTGGACCAAGAGTAAATCAAACATAAACAACAACTCAAAATATATGCAACACTTTGCTATATTTATATGGGTTAATTGGATCATGCCATTGCAAATTTACCGTATTAGAAAAATACCACTACTATTCACGATATCGGATAGGTGTCACTGGAATTTTATAAAATTAAATACATGCCATTATTGTCACATTTTCCGTCACACTCTCCTTCCTTCTCTTATTTTCTTTTCCTTTCCTTCTTCCCCATCGGCTAGCCGACACACACACACACACACACACACACACTGGTGCGCTAGCTCATAAGGTGCATGGACAATTCCCCATAGCTAGC
Source organism: Oryza longistaminata (assembly GCA_009805545.1). Lineage (NCBI taxonomy): Eukaryota > Viridiplantae > Streptophyta > Magnoliopsida > Poales > Poaceae > Oryza > Oryza longistaminata. The sequence goes on from CM020184.1 coordinate 792,039, forward strand.
TAGCAATGTGTGACTTGTGTTGTGTACGTATCATAATGCAACATCATTTTTAATTTATATATCTGCAGATTTAATTATTTGTTCTTTAAGCATATTTATCAAGTTAATTTGGGTGGTGATGGTAGAAAATTTTGGCTTATCACTGTTGGAATTGTGCTTTATGAGCTTAACTAGCGCCAAAATTTACTTGCTCTCTGTACGATTGGCAACTAGAATCTTGTACAGATCTACGGGGATACTGGCCGATCACAAAAACATATTGTTGGGGTTCCTGTCATCTTAGTTTGGGCCAAGCTTGCCCCAAGAATTTTTCAACTAGTATATATTTGGATGGTTGTGATCTTTTAATTTGTACATTTCCTTGTATATTATTCAATGCTAGCTAGCTTGGCCAAATATCGAGGACCAAAATAAACTTGAGCCAAATTTCTTGTGTTCAGGAGGAGAGATTGGGTAGAAACCATATATATATATAATATATACTGTAGTATATACTGCCATTTTTTCTGTCACTGTTTGTGTTGCTCATATACTCTTATCATTGGGCACGCTGGTCATATATGCTTAATTAGTACTAGTATTGTATTAATTATGGAGTATGATTTTCAGTGGAAAGAAATTAAATAATATCATGATATTTCAGTTTGGGTCTGATTTGGTTAACCTACCTAACTTGTCCTTTAATTTGCTTTGAATGAGCTGATTGATGTGTTGTCTGAATTTTTTTAGATAATGGATTTTCATTAATCCAGTCTCTATATCCACGAAGGATATACAAAATCAAAAGGGTACACGGGTACTTAGACTCACATCTCAACAAGGAGGAAAACACACAACCAAAAAACAAAAAGAAAACCAAACAACCTTGGCACATCACTACTTCTCTGCGTCCCACCATATCCTCCTGAAATAGCTAGATTTGACAAGTGGAAGTCGTCTAGTCGCCGCCGCCCCTAGTGCGCCATCGATGCAAACCTCCGTTGGTGCCATCTTTATCTGTTTCAGGTAAGCTGATGCCACATACCGCCAGTTAGCCTACTTTCAACTGTCGTCATTCGTCGTTTAGCCAAAACTAGCCAACCATACACGAACCGACGGAATTGGCTTCCGCTTAATCGGATTTACAGTGTCCAGATTGCCACTGTCCTGGGCCGCCGGCGCCAACGAGAGCCGCCATCGTCCCATAGCAGCCCCTAGGGCCGCCGGCGCTGATGGGAGCCGCCGCCATCCTGGGCCGCCGCAGCCCCTAGGGCCACTGGGGCGCCGACGGGAGCCGCCGCGCCGTCGTCCCCGCCGCCGCAGCCCCTAGTGTCGCGCGGCGCCAACGGAGCTTGTCTCGCCCAAGGCCGCAACGCTGACGTGAGCCCTCCGGGCCACTGCTGCCCCTAGGGCTGCCGCCGCCACTGGGCCAGCCGTCTTCACCGCCCCTACCACCGTCCAGAGGACGCTCATGCTGACGCCTTGCGCTCCCCACCGCCCTCCGACCCTCCCAGCCATCCCTAACCCACACGGCCAGGTGCAGGCCCAGCTGCCTCTGGCCGCCACCTGCCGCATGCTTCGCCTACCACCTCCCGTCGCCGCTGTCTGCCTCGTGCAGACGCTGCGCAGATCTAGCGGTGGTAGGGCGATCGTGCTGGCGCCAGATCTGGTTGGGAGAGAGAAAGAGACACGGTGGGAGGAGAGACGCGTGGAGAAGCAAGCGCCGTCCCATTGATAGAATGGTAGTAATTGAAGGGTTAATTAATGGTCAGTGGGGGGAGCAAGCGTCATGTGTTGTTGTCTGAAATGATTGGAGACTATAACAAGCTCGCTAGGGAGTAGCCAGGAGGAGCGGCCAATGCGAAATTTCTCCATCTCCTCAGCCTCAGGTCAGGCTCAGGCTGCAGTGCAGGCAGAGAGCAGGACGCGCGATGGCCAAGCTCCACCAGTGGTGGCCAGTACTCTCCTCGCCCGCCTCGTTCGCGTGCCGGCCTCTGCGCGCGGCGCGGGCGGTGGCGGCTGCAGTTGTACATGCACGACTCGCCGGGGGACGGCCGTGCCGGTGGTGAAGGGCACGGGGCCTCTGCACCCGTCATGCCGCCGGGAAACAGGCACTTCGGCGACACGACGGTGATGGACGACCTCTCACCGAGGGCCCAGCCTGAGTCCAGCCCCGTCGGCCGGCCCAGGGCTCCTACGTCCTCGCCGGCCCTCGTCGACCCCGTCGTCGTGGTCACCGCCACCTTCAAGCTCACCCACGGGCCCTACAACGGGAGCACCCTCGTCATCGCCGCCCGCGACGAGGTCCTTGCGGAGTGGAGGGAGCTGGCGGTGGTCGGCGGGACGGGGAAGCTCCGGCGAGCCTCCGGCACGTGCTGTGGAGGACGGTGGAGGTGTTGGAGGGGACGCACTATGTGCTGGAGCTGGACGTGTACGCCTACTGCCGCTACTGCTGCATCTGCTCTTGCTACCAATTAAACGTCACCCTCACCCCTCCTCCTCATGCTGCACCCTGCAGGGTAACACACTATAATTAATAATCCTTGCTACTTTTCTACAAGTTTCAAACTAAGAATTTTATTTCGTTTGTGTTTCAAAATTAAATGCATATGTTAAAACAATTATAGGAGTAGATACGATGGGCAACTCTCATTTCTTAATTATTGGTACTTGAATTTTTTTTAAATAATGGAATGAAACATTCTGGCGCCAATTATTACAAAGTATGCTCCAAACAAAGAGTGTAGTTCAAAATGAAATTAAACACACCCAACAAATAAAAGACAAACAAATAAAAGACCAACGAGATAAGGAGTACACATTTATTCCAGTCTATTTGTGAATCTCCATCCAATAGTTTGCAAAAATTTGATAACTGTCGTTAAAGCCTACGATATGCAACCTTCATAAGCTCTCCATCATCTTCACACTTTTGCAGCTGTGTCCAACACCGGAGACATATGTTGTCCTAAATTTACCTCAAATATGAGATAGATGGTGATTTGTCAAATACCATATCATTTCTACTCAACCATAGGGCCAACATATGGCAGATGCTCCTAAAGTATGAGTTTACTCTTCTTCTTGTCAACCCTAAAAAGTCAATCATCAAACATATTAGATATGGTTCCAGTATTACATATTATACTTGATTATATGTCTTAAAATTAATTTATTAGCAAAATAGCATGCTTGTCAAATCAGTACCATCAACGTTAAACAAAATGCATTTGGTAACAATGCAAATCCAAATCACTACTACTCCTATATTACCGGGCCCGTATCTCTGCATTATTCAATTCGTCTGAATTATTTGCTTGCTTGTACTCACTCTACTTAGCTTGGCTGGTGTTAATTTAGTTGGGAATGGAGAGGAAGATTAATAGTATGATGACTTGAGGAGAAGGACCATATATCCTCTGAATCTCTGATGATGGGAAATTAAGAGTTCCGGATCACGTCTCGTCGACTACCTATGGCGTGACTCATCGTCTCATGCTCATAGTGCTATGGATACTACTACTAAATATAATCCATTTGGCCACACAATTTGTCCACATGCCCTTAATCATTGTGCTTTTCAATAATTAACATATTTCATGTTTATGAATATACTCCTCCGTATTTTAATTTATACGTCGTTGACTTTTTGGCCAACGTTTGACCATTCGTTTTATTCAAATTTTGTGAAAATATGAAAATATTTAATGTCATTTTTAAAGAATATTTTGATGATGAATCAAGTCACAATAAAATAAAGATAATTACATAATTTTTTAAATAGACAAATGGTTAAACATTGAATGAAAAGTCAGTCGTCATACAATAAAATGACTACGTCTCAGTCGTATTCTCAGGACGATATGATGATGTTTAATATGCTCAGTACTATACTGAAGAATAGTGATAATGTCATTGCGTTACTGATTTAAATTTTTTTAGGGGCATTCCCTCTATTCTTAACATCTCACTCAAATAGTTATAATTATTTAAAAAAATGAATATGATATATCATTTACAAAACCTACAAATTTAACTTCTATATATTGCAAAATAAAAACAAATTTAACTTTAAATATGTGTCACAAGTTGGAGTTTAATTTTTTTTTTGCAACTTTTAGATGTCGTGTTTTAACTTCCATGTTTCTATAATGATATATCATATATTAATATATTTTATTTAATTTTTTTCATAACCATTAGACGGCATGTGAGAAACGAGGAGACATGTTCTCGAGAGTTTAAAATCCCTTCTCATGTGTGACTCGTAGAGTGTTGTAGAGTACTGGATGACGCGTGGTTTGCCTTGCAACACTCGAGATTTCAAGAATCTTATCATGGCTATCATTTTTTTGCAAATCTTTAATATAAGAATTGGCCACTGGTTCATCGCTCTTGGATGTTCGATTTCAAGCGCTTATGACCGGATTCAGCTGTCTGAGCAAGAGCCCCAAGCCAGTGAACCATCCAAACACCCCCCAGATCTTTTTAAGATAAAGATAAAGTTTATGTATCATATATCCGTGTGTGGTGACTGCAGTTACTCTTTGGACCAAGAGTAAATCAAACATAAAACAACACTCAAAATATATGCAACACTTTGTATATTTATATGGGTTAATTGGATCATGCCATTGCAAATTTACCGTATTAGAAAATACCACCACTATTCGTGATATCGGATATGTGTCACTGGATTTTTATAAAATTAAATCCATGCCCATCATTGTTTTTTATTTTCTTCCCTAACGCGCCAGCCTCTCCCCGGAGCTCCTCGTTGGACCCCCGCCACGCTCGCTACCTCATCGGAGCTCCTCTTCACAGTGGCCCGTCTTTTGTCGCTCATGGCGACGATGCCATCAACACGTCATGGATGGGTTGTGATGCTTCTCGTCGGTGATGGACGGCAACAACATTGTCTCGTTGATAGCTACTACCTGAAATCTGGAGGACAAGGCAGTGGTGGTGGTGAGCGGAGTAAGGCGCGCCGAACATCGTTGAATCTGGCCGCTGCGCTGGCCACCCCAGGCTCCACTCAGCGAGATAGCTTCGTGTTGGCCAACGCGTCGTCGGGGCTGAGGACGGTGACGAGGAATGGAAGGAGCTCAAAAGGAGGCGAGGGAGAAGAGAGGCGCGTCAAAGAGATATAGTGAAGAGAGAAGAGGGAGGATAGAGGAAAATGATGAAACAGACATGTGGGGTCTCATGTCAGGGTTATTTTGGTCTATATGGAGATGAAAAGCGTGACGACGATGGCATTGATCCAACTTTACAAAGTTCCAGTAGCACCCAGCCGATATCGCGATAAATAGGGGTATTTTTCTAATACGGTAAAATTACAGTGGCATGAATCCAATTGATCCTATTAAACCTTGTCATAAACATTACTAGTAAACTATATCTATAAACACAAAGCACCTCTCGTTCGTGGTGACGGAGGTTTTTTTCTTTTCCTGGTTACAATCTTTCATGGTGCAAGCCAAATAATTTTTTCTATTCTGTCCAATGAATTATCATGTTGTCTGGTGCTGATCGTTAAAAAAAACCACGTAAGTGTGCATATATCTCTTTAAATAAATTGGACAGATGTAAATTAATATTATATACAGCATAAATGTATAAATATATGATATTTATGACAAGATTTAGTCCAGTGGATATCTATATCAAAGAAAGCATGCATATCCTCTGTTTTTTAATGAGCTACCAGCATGTATATCATCTGTGTTTTAATGAGGTGATCTGTACCCGAAGGAGACTTTAATCATCCAGAAGGATTTACATAGATACAACTAAATTAAATGGTTGGACTCCTCATTTTGAAGATATACTAGTACAGTACTACTATATATATAAGGCAAGCAGCGATGGTGCATTCTCCTATATATCGAAACCATCCAGCGATCGACAGAGCAGCTAACAGCAATGGCCATCATCTCCATTGCCGGCCATCTCCTAGCTCTCATCCTCGCGGTGGCGGTGCCGGCCTCGGCCGGTGGGCTCCCGGTGCGGCTGCGGTTGTACATGCACGACATCACCGGCGGGCCGGAGCAGACGGCGCGTGCAGGTGGTGAACGGCACCGGGCCGCTGCACCCGGCCATGCGCCGGGCAGCCACTTCGGCGACACCATGGTGGTGGACGACCTCCTCACCGGCGTGGACTCCTCCATGGCCGTCGGCCGCGCGCAGGGCTCCTACACGCTGGCGTGCCTGCGCGCCCCGTGTTTGTGGTCTCCATCACCCTCGTCCTCACCGACGGGCCCTACAAGGGGAGCACCATCCTCATCGCCGGCCGCGACACATCTCCGAGAGGTCAGGGAGCTGGCGGTGGTGGGCGGGACGGGCAAGCTCCGGCGAGCCACCGGGCACGTGCTGTGGACGACGGCGAGGCGGGAGTCGCCGGTGCACATGGTGCTGGAGCTGGACGTGTACGCGTGGGTGCCCGCGTCATCTTCTCCGGTTCGCCGTTGGTCTTGGTCGTCACTGCTGCGTGGCACAAACGTCGTCACGGCTGATGTTGACGACGCTGATTCTTATTTCTAATTATTATACTTTACTACTCGAGTTGGTTGTGCATTTGTCGCAACCGCAACAAATAATTTCCTTCAATAATAAACAAAAGGACAAAAATGATTGATCGATAAATGTTTCATTTCATTTCATTTCAGTACACGCATTGGCGAGAGAAAATAGACATTTAGCCACATCCAAAACACGGTTTCACTAGAATGCCATCCTGAAAACGTGTTCCATGGAGGAGTACGAGGAGGAAGATGGTGAATTGCTCGTGGTGGACATGGAGATGGCCAGCGAGGATGGAGCTCCTCTCCCTCAACGGCGGCGGCAGAGAACATGAAGGGCAATTTTGTCTCATCACCCGGTGGAGGAGCGAAAATGATTTCGAAAATGACAAAAGGCTAAAATGGCAAAGTGGCAGTGAGCACGCGCTTCATATTAGCATTTTAGCAAAACAGTTTTCAGGATAGCATTTTAGCGAAAACCGTGTTTTTGAACGTGACTAAATGTCCATTTTCTCCATTGGCGATCGTATATATAATGACCCTGCACCTGCAGCTGTAAAACATCGTAAGAATTCGTCCTGCAGCTATATATATAATTGCATCTCGATTTTTCGTCTTGCGAGTGAACCAACAAGAACAAACATAAAGAAATGGGTAGCTCCAGTGTTCCAGAGCACCGTCGGCAGCTAGTCGCCGCCGTGGCTCTGATCCTCGCCGTCGCGGCCGCCGTGGCGCCGGCCGCGGCGCGTCGGCAGGCGGTGCGGCTGCGGTTGTACATGCACGACATCGTGGGCGGGGCGGGCAGACGTCGTGGTGGTGGTGAAGGGCCCGGGGCCGGCGAACCCGTCCATGTCGCCGGGGAACAACTTCGGCGACACGGTGATCATCGACGACGTGGTGACGGAGGGCCCAAGCCTGGCGTCCAGGGAGGTTGGGCGGGCGCAGGGGACGTACATGCTGGCGTCCATGGCGAGGCCGGTGTTCATCGTCGACATCACGCTGGTGCTCACCGACGGGCCATACAACGGGAGCACCATCGTCGTCGCCGGCCGCGACGACACCTCCGAGGAGGTCAGGGAGCTGGCGGTGGTCGGCGGCAGCGGGATGCTCCGGCGAGCGTCCGGGCACGTGCTGTGGAGGACGGCCAAGGTGGAGTCCAAGCTGCACGCCGTGCTGGAGCTCGACGTGCACGCCTCGGTGCCTGCTGCTGCTGTTGCTCCCAGTGGTAGCCATGGCCATCCATTGTTGGTGACCTCTGCCTCAGAGTAGACCACTCACAAGCTAACTAATAATGCAGCACAACCACCTTTTAGGTGTGCATTTATCCTTTTGTCCTTTTTTTTTTCTAAAATTATCTGCAATATCTTTTTTTTTGGACAATGAATTGCACACAATAATCAACATCGTTCATATATATACTGTGCCACCACGATCATCATCTATTTCAATTAGTCACTTGATGTTGTTGATATTGGCTCGCTGATCATCATTATCATCATCCTTCAACAAAGTCCCGAAATATCCAAAAGAGAACAAAAGCACATATTCAGTGTCCTGCAGTTCACACAGCAATGCGATTATTGTACAGGGCTTTCAATTTTGATTTCATCCAAAATTTCAGTCATTTTTGTAGAACCAAAATTCCCAAAATTTCGTGATTTTTGGCACCTTTTGGACTGATTTTTTTTTAAAAAAATAACATAATTTAACCGAATTTAACTAAATTTTCACTAAATTCACGAAAAATTGAGTAAAACTGAAAATTTTTCTAGCGCTGGCGAGAGGAGGCCAATTTTTCTATCGCTGAATCGGTCGCCCATCCCGAATCATTTTCAAAAAAAAAAAAATCTAGCATGCGTGCGGGAGTCAAAACTCACGATGCTTTGTGAATGGGGGACATGTTGCTCTACGTACGGTTCGTCTTATGAGTTACAGTTAGGTACATCCAATTTATATAATATAATTACAAAATAAGTATGATTATATATATTACAAGTTCGCTATAACTGTACTATATTTATCTTCCGGTGTCCAAAAAACCTATACTATATTTATATTTGAAAGATTTTAAAGGAGTTTTCCATAAAAAAATTAATGCATATAAGTCATATCAAAGAATTTTAGGAGCTTTTATAATATGATGCTGATAAAACTAAATGATTGACCACCTTTATATTGTGAAAATAAAGTGAATAGATAGATGGTGAAGATGGTTCTCAAGGTGTCACCTTTATGCTGCAGTACAGTAATAAGTGGAGTGACAGGAAGGCAACCAACCAAACCAAACAATTTACTTGCAGTAAAAGCAGGTTCAGTACGGGAATCCGATTCCAACAAATTAAAAAGAAAGAAAACAAAGAGAAGGCACCAACGAATCTCGACACCGACGACTCGACGCCTCACCAACCACGCCCAACCAACGCCACCACCAACCCCACTACGCACGCAGTCACCCACCCCACCTGTCGCCCCGCCGCGCCCGACTTCGCCGTCGACGTCGACCCGCTGCTGCCTCCGCCGTCCAACGGCGACACCGGCGCGGAGGCGTCGATGGTGGTGGCGTTGGGCGTGGTGACGTAGACGTCGAGCTCGAACACGCCGGTGCTGGCGCTCATGCTGGCCGTCTTCCACACCACGTAGCCGGTGGCCATCCTGAACTTGCCCGTGCCGCCCACCACGGACAGCTCCCTCACCGTGGCCATGGTGTCGTCGTGGCCGATCACCGCGATGGTGCTGCCGTTGTTCTCGCCGGCGGTGAAGTAGAGGTTGACGCACACCATCAGCGTCGGGGTCGACAGCGACGACATCATGTAGAACCCCTGCGCGCGGCCGACCTCGGGGGACGTCGCCGACGAGGTCTCCGTGAGCGCGTCGTCCACGACGCTGGTGTCTCCGAAGCCGGTGCTGACGCCGCCGTTGGCCGAGGTCGGGCCCTTGATGACCTGCACCGCCGTCGGGCTGCTGCCGGAGACGACGTCGTGCATGAAGAAGTGGAGATGCGTGTCCGCCGCCCGCAGGAGCGGCGGCGCGGCGCAGGCGAGCGCGAGCAGCAGGAAGAGGGCGGCGGGAGAGCGAGAGGTGGGCGCCATGGCTGAACCTGTCTAGCTGCTGCTGCTGCTGCCCATAGCAAGTTTAATTTATCAACAGGGATTCTCAGAAAGTGGGAGTAGGTAGCAGAAATGACTATATTATTTCTACTATTAATTAACTAATAATAACCATGTGAAGCTTAGACTTTACGGCAGGCATTCATGCTGCAAAGCAAGCATGATTCTGGTCAAGAAAAATGCATCCTACTTGGGTTAATTTAGTTGATGTCAATGATGAGTAATACTAGTCCAAGAAATAAATAACACGTAATTAATTAATTAAGGAGCGAGAGAGCGACAAACTGAATTAGTAGTTGGATATGGTGATTTGTGGTTGTGCTTCGGCAGCCAGCGATGACGATCGATCGAGAGAGAACCAAGTAGGCGACGGAAAACGAAGTATAGTAGACTAGTAGTACGATTGTTAGTTGGGTAATCGATCAGCTGGTCAGGTGAGATGTCTGCAGTTTACCTACTAACGACTTTGCTTGAGTACTACTACTACTCCTTGAGAGTCTTAATTAGGACATGTTTGGGGAGCTCCATATCCTCGTCACTTGGATTCGTTCTCGTTGCTTCTAATTAATCTAAAGCTTTTTAAACAGATCCTTAATTTAGTTCTAGATGGTTAATAGCTAGCTACATCATTGCCTGCCTGCCTCTGCCTTTTCTTACCAGCTGCTTTGATAGATGCTGTTCGATCGATCAGTTTACGCCGTGTCCACGTACTTTTCTTCCTTTTACAGATCAGCTTCCAGTACCATCCATCATCCACCCTTCCGGCCACTACTAGCACTGTTGCAGCTCAGAAAAAGGCTTATCTCTCCCTTTCTTTTTCTTTTTTTTGACACATAAACAACTTTATTAACCAAGAACCGAGTTTGGAGGATAAATCCCGATACATATCCAAAGATAAGAACTGAAAGCAAAGAGCCATCCCTGTGAAAAGGAGGGTTAACTGAATTACAGAAGCGACATTCCTAATGTAACCAAACATCGGAAAAAAGAGCATGTCAATAGGGAGCTGCGAAAATGCCACGACGATTGCTACCTTGGGTCTCATTTGACATGCACTCCGTTTGACAAGCCATTAATCCCATATGCTGCCTCCGCGGAAATGGCACAAAACATAGGTTTGTTATACTGAGACATAGATTTTGGTGTGAGCATCACTGGACTCAGCAAAGGATTCCCACGAAGTTTGTCATTGAATTTGAGGAGATTTAACATCAAACCTGTTAACTGAGATTGTGCATGTGGTCCGAGCTCAACCCGAATGACAAATCCAACATAGTTTCTGCTGCTAGGGAACAAAAGAGAGGCAAATTCGAATACCAGCCAACCTTCAACATTGAAGCATTTGAATGACTGCAAATCAACTTATCTTGCTGAGAGGACGAAGATGGCTGAGGAAGAGGTGGCATGCAACCTGAAACTACAAGATCATGGCCAGTGCATACACCCATCCACAAAGATCCCAATATAGGCGCTCTCTCCGCCGCAGCCGCCGTGATGCTGTTGAACCTCCGGTGAGCCAACGGCCGTGACAGGTTCTCCGGCACGATGTTCTCTAGCGAGTTGACACGCCACGACAGGCACTGCCAACGGTCGCTCCACCGCGTCGGCCCCACCGCCGTTGCTTGCGCGTGCGTAGAGCCTCTCTAGCCACCGCCATTGGGACCGCCGCCACCTCCACCACCATGCCTCGGCAGATCTGGAAGAAGACCCGCCACCTCCACCACCCATTGGGACCACAACAAGAGGGTGCCTCCACAACCGGAGATGCGATTCATCGTCCTAGAAGCAGACTGCCACCATCTCCAATCACCTCCGTCACCAAGGACCCCTACACCGGCCACCGCCATAGGCCGGCAAACCCGACAACTAACAGGACAACCACAAGGACTAAACTAGGCTTGAAAGGAGAAAACCCTGACCCCTCTTCTAGCATCACCGACGGTGAGCCACTGGAATCGACGGCGAAAGAGGGGACGGAGGGGGGACTGTAGCGAGAAAGAGAGAAGGGGAATTTACTGTAGCGAGAAAGAGAGAAAGGAGAAGAGTCTCTAAAATAACTCAGGCTTATCTCTCTCTTCAATTCCCCCATTCATAATGCAATGCAAAAGTTGGTGGCCTAAATTAGTGGCAAGAGAGAGTATCATACTCCATGTAAAACTAGTACTCCTGCAATTAAGTAAACTACTATACTCCCTCCAGTTTCAAATTAATTAACGTTTTGGACAGGATCTCACATACCAAGAAATGGTGTATTCCTGTTTTATCCATATTAAATACATTAGGATGGCACATCTAACAAGCACATCCTCTTAACCTAGTGGTTGGCTGCTAGTCCCAAAGCATCTTCTTACTGTTTTGTGCAGGACTCGATGCATGCATGCAGCCATGCAGGGGTAAATCAGTCTAAATTAATCACATGGAGGCTAAAAGCCTAAAACGTTAAGTTTTATCATCCAAAGGGTCCAAGCTTCAAGCATCAACTAATTTGAAACTGGAGGGAGTAATAGAAGTAAGCTACTAATTAAGTAAACCTGCAATTAATCCTGGGTACTTTCAATGGATCCATGCAGGAGTGTTTTTTTAAAGTCCCCTTAATTTTCAAGTTTAGCCCTCATGTTTTTTTCCAATTACAGTATTTGTTCAAATTAACTTTTATCCAAGTGCCTTAGGGTTAAAATAAACTAAGAGTAACATGCACCTTAGGCTACCTTATATTACAGCTGGGTAAACCAAACTTTTAATTTTGGACCGGATATCTTTATGGATGATTCAATTCGGATTCTCTTTTTCTTCCTCCATAAAGCTATCATGGTACAGTAGCTCGAAAAGGAGCAACGCATATGAGGGAGAAGGTCGGGTAATATGTAACGCAGTGACGGAGGTTGAGCATGAGCGCAGAATTCATCTCTCCTTCCAGGTCCCTCCACATTATCGATCAAGCAATTATACTCGTAAAAGCTACCAAAGAATTCAAAAGGATAGCTTGCATTTCCAATCATCGACTAGCTAGTGTTTACGGTTTCCGACAGAAAAAGGGGCACACAACACAAGTATTCCTGCTAGTAGCAACTGAGGAGAAAGGGAAAAGAAGAGGGCCCAAATTGAAACGTGATGTAAAGACACCCGGTCCAAAATGTGAAAGGGCATGCAGTGGTTGAAGTAACCTGAGTAGCACCCTAAACTCTTGAGTTCAAATCTTTATAGGAATGAATTTTAAATTAGGTAATTTGAGGGATAACTTCATAGAAGCGAATTTCAGATTGAGTTATTTGAGAGCTAAGTTTCCTGTTTGATAGGTTATGTTCCAAATTTAAAAAGGCTACATATATCCAGTTGGATGTAAAGTAAAAAAATACTCTTCTTAAAAAAATATAAAGTAAAAAAATACCCTTCTCTTAAAAAAATAGAGGTGGTCTAAGGTCTAATTTTCTCTAGAATAAATCATAAACAGGTCCGGCACTATGAGAAAAGTACATCCAGGTGCAGTACATGTACTATTGTACTACCAGTTGCTACACCGCCATCTAATTAGCCCTGCGCCCCTGCCAGCTGGGCTAGCTTTACAATCAAATTATTTGGGCCGGAATTATTGTGGGTCCCACTCAATTAAACTGGGCCTTCACGAGCGTAATCCAGGCCCACGGACGACCTCATTATACTTTCCTTTGGTTTCTCCCGTAGAACACTGATTGCATTGCAACAATGTTAAATTTATTGATAAATCAACTGTGTTAGCCTAATTTTTTGTTTGACCCACCTGGCGTATTGAAAAAACAATATCTTATTTTTACTCCCTATATTATATATATCTCACCACAAAAATGGTTTATTTCGAATATATTTGCAATATCAAGTTAACTTCTAAAACTGGTGCATCAATGTCTTTTTGAATATCAGGATTGGATGCATGCATAAATGGTAGATGTATCGCGAATAAATTTCAAAATAATAGTATAATTATTTTTCACGTTTTTACGTACAATATATGATACTGTATTTATTTTCATATTTAATTCTCGTATAAATGGCATGGCTTTAATTTTAGCAAGATGCATACGCAGACACAAGGCTCTGGCTTGCTAGATGTCCGCAAGGTTGGGAAGGTTGGGAACCTTGCCTCCTGACACGGAAAACGAAGCAAGCGATTATAGTGAGATTAATTAAGTACTACTATTAGCCTAAAAAAACTTTTAAAAGGGATCAATATGATTTTTTTAAAGCAACTTTTATATAGAAAACTTGTAAAAAAAATGCACCATTTAGTAGTTTGAAAAACGTGCGCGCGGACAACGAGGTAAGTGAGTTGGGAAAGAGGGGAAAAGAACACAACGCATGTGTTTGGTTTGCGATGTGGTGGGATGAGTTGTACTCATCCTTGTTGTGGGATGGTCCGCATGTCAAAGAGACAGAAAAGTGGATTAGATTTATCCGTTGGTTTTTGAGAAACCATATCAACCTGGATTGTAAAGGAATATTCTCTCTTTAAGGGATATCTCATCTACCAATTCCCAAACCAAACATCTTGAAAATGGAATCAACCCAACCCAATCCATTCTATCTCTTGAACCAAATACATGCTAAATAACCTATAGTCCGTTGATATTGTAATCACCTTTAACGTTTTTTTTAATTAGGACTTTAAAACATTCCTAGGCCGACCACTTAGAGTGGGTAATATATATGCGGCAGCTAGCAACCATGGAAGTAACTAATTAATAATAATCTCATATTTGTTCAGTTCGATTGTTTTTCAACTTCTTATTTAACTTCTTTTTTTTAAAAAAAAAAGAAATGATCATCGATCGTTTTCGATCCAAATAAAAGTCTGTTCGTCATAGATTCGCGCAATGGCCGGCCTGGTTAATTTGATTATTGGACGAGAACGTATATACGTCCGGAGCAATCGTTATCGATGACCACATGTGTCCACATTATAGTTACTTACATATTTTTAATTTTGTCGTCCAAGAGAATTATATACGTTCAATTTTTTTTGGAGAAACATATACGTTCGAATTGAAGATCAGTCGTACATGCATATATGATAATGTTATTTAGTTAGTAGGTAAGCTAGCTTGTTTGTATGCTTGTGCTTAATTAGTTACTACTACTACTAACCTTTGTTCCATTTGTTAACGTCGTACCTAATTGGTTGGTTCTAGCTAGACTCAAAGGTGTCACTACTACAAAACAAAATGCACATAGAGCTCGGCACTTTAAATACTGGAACAACTAAAACCACCAATATCTATAGTGTTTTTCTCTCCTCCGCTAGTAGACAATATATAAAACCGGCACCCCTAATCAACTTTAGGTGCCAGTCCTAAAGAAAAATATATTTTTTAAAAAAAACAAACACCTTTAATATATTATAGGTGTCGGTTTTAGCAGCAACGGCGGTGGTCGTGCCCTCCCCTTCACCAGATCCGGCGGGAGGGGAGGCGACAGGATGGGAGGCTCCTACCTCTTTTACGCACCAATTTTGATTAAATATGAGCAAAAAATCATTGACTCGAGCATATGGACCTTGGTAAGGCCCATCTCTTCCCTATATTACTAGACCCGGACGGCTCGGTTCTTATCGGTTCACCGGCTATCATGCAAAACCGTGCGGTTCAGCCAGTTTTCTCTGGTTCAATAGCTTGAATGGTCTTTGAAGGAAACCAAAGAGGTGAGGAGACTAGTTCCGGTTTTTTCGGGTCTAACTGCCGGCCCAAACCGGGTTATTGTACTATGGGCGAGAGGGAAGTCAGCGGCCTTAGGTGATGACAACGGCGGTGGCCGCATCTCCCCTCCGCTAGATCAGGCGGGAGGGGAGGCGGCGCCGGCTACAGTGGGAGGGGCCTCCTCTCCTCCTCCATATGGCGTCGGCAGCAGGGGTGGCTGGGGTGGAGTAGGACATCGGCGCCATGTGTGTATCGTCGGCGGGGTGAAGGGGATGTTCTTGATGGGTTAGCGTCATGTTCTTGATGTTTATATTTATGTGTTGATGTGTTTTTAGATGTTGTTGATGTTTATGTGTTCTTTGATCGGGGTGAAGGGGATCGAGGTACTCGGTGCGCATAGGCTCGAATCAAGCCTGCTCTTTTTTTTTTCTTCAATGCATCTTCGTGTCTTTCTTTTCTTCTTCTAATGTGCTCGCTGATATACATTTGGAGATGGTGGCCAATAATAAGCTTTTTTTTAATCTCAAAATTAATTTATATTGAAAGTGCAATGTATAGAAAAGATTGAAAATTGTATTCTCATGTACAGAGCATTATTCATAGTTGACGGATATGAAACTCTGATGGGTAGTCATGAGTCATGACTCCACAGTCCGCACCTTGTGCTCCCACATACATAGTATATATCTCACTTAATTAATTCACCGTACGTCGCTAGTTTTATTATTGAATTACAGAGAAAGGTAAGGTTCATGTGATGCATGCATCGATCGATCAGGTCGTAGATGAGGCTCTCATGTAACGACGACGGTGGGAGGAGGAGGGCGGTGGTGCGGCGGCGGCGGCGAGTGCAAGTACTCCGGGCGGGTGTGGACGAAGACGTCGAGCTCCAGGACGGCGTCGGCACGGAACTCCCAGCTGGCCGTCCTCCACAGCACGTAGCCGGTGGCCATGCGGAAGGCCCCCGTGCCGCCGACGACGGAGAGCTCCCGCAGCGGCTGGGTGATGTGGTCGCGGCCGAGGATGGTGACGGTGCTGCCGGCGTACGGCCCCGCCGTGAGCACCACGTTCATGCAGAAGAGCAGCGCCGGCACGTTCATGTCGGAGAAGACGTAGAAGCCCTGCGTCCGCCCCACGCGCGGCGACGACCGGCTGGGCCCCTCCGTCAGCACGTCGTCCATCACCACCACCTGCCCGAACCGCAGCCCGCCGGCGACGTCGAAGGCCCGCCCCGTGCCGTTCACCACGTCCACCGCCGTCGCGTCCGGGCCGGTCAGGACGTCGTGCATGTAGAAGTGGAGGTGGGCAACGCCACGGTCCTCGCGCCACAGCCACTGCCGCCACCGGCTGCTGGTGGCCGGCAGGATGATCACGACGGCGGCCACGAGGTAGACGACGGACAGCAGCTGCCGGCCGCCGGAGCTCTGCACCTGCTTCATCCAGGCCGCCATGCTTCGTTTAGTTTGTGAATCGAGTGTGAAGTGCATCGATATATGATGGTCGTATTGGTATATATACACACACGGGAACGGCATGCTTAAACATTTAGGAGTAGATAGCTGCAGCCTGCAGTTGCTGCCGGAGGATCGATCAACATGCATATATATATGTAATAGTCATATGGAGTATATATGCAGGCATGGCGACAGATCGGAATATATATTGTGGAGAATGCAGCTTCGTCTTGGCATCCACGGCAACTTGCAATACTCCGATCGACGACCGCGAAACTGATAGAATCCAAAAGTTTCGCAGCCAACTTTAATGCCACTAGGAGATTAACCGGAGAACCGCGAGCTGCCACTGACCAACAATATATTACCAACAATATAATACTGCCAGGTTTAGTCGCTAGGGAGGTAGCCCAAAAAAAAAAAATTCCCAAAAACAAGATAAACGCCACGGTTAGGGAAATTATCAACTGATGATTAATTAGTGCATGCATGTAGTGCAACGGGGTTCACGTTCTCTACATAATTAAGATGTTGTTTTAGGAGGGGATCCTAGGTTGCGTTTTTTTGGATGGAGGGAGTATGTTCTAAGATAAATACATTAAATGTACTCCCTCCATTTCAAAATGTTTGACACCGTTGACTTTTTAGCACATGTTTGATCGTTCGTCTTATTCAAAATAATTTGTGAAATATGTAAAACTATATGTGTACATGAAAATATATTTAACAATGAATCAAATGTTATAAAAAGAATAAATAATTACTTAAATTTTTTGAATAAGACGAATGGTCAAACACGTACTAAAAAGTCAACGGTGTCAAACATTTTGAAACGGAGGGAGTATAAGTGAGAGAAAAATAGAGAAGAAAAAGAAGACAATTTTATAACTAATTTATTATATATGTTGACTCTAACGTAGACATATACTCCCTTTGTCTCACAATATAAGAAATTTTGGAGACATGACATATCTTTATACTACGAATATGGAAATATATGTCACATCCATTCAAAATCCTTTCTATATTATGCGATGGAGGGAATAGTTAGTAGCAACATCCCACTACTACAAAACATCAAGTAGGTGCCGGTTTTTTTCCCACCTTCGCGGTGCCGGTTTTTTTCCCACCTTCGCGGATTGAAATTGCAAAAAACGCACCTTTAAGTAGTTATAGGTGTCGGTTTTAAATAAAAACCGGCACCTATTATATTTTGTAAAAAAATGAGCACCTTTAATATATTATAGGTGTCGGTTAATTAAAAACCGACACCTATAATATATTATAGGTGCCAGTCTTTTTATTAAAACCGACACCTATGTAAATCGAGCCGAGTCGGCATCAGATGAGCCGACCGGTCGGCCCCACCACGACGAGACGAGCATCGGATAAGGTTCGATCGTCTCGCTCTCATCGTCTATTCGTCTCGCTCCCTCTTCTCTCTCTCTCGTTTCGCTCTCTTCTCTCTCGTCTCGCTCTCTTCTCTCTCCTGCACGCTGCCGGCAGTTGGCTGGCGGAGGCGTGCGGCAGCGGTGACAGCGCCCTCCCCTCCGCCAGATCCGGCGGGAGGGGAGGCAGCGACAGGGAGATGGCAGCGGGGAGGCGACAGCAAGTGGCGGGGCGTCGGCGGCGGCGACCTCCCCTCCGCCAGATCCGGCAGGAGGGGAGGCAACGGCGGTGGCGGAGCCCTCCCCTCCACTAGATCCGGCAGCGGCAACCATCTCCTTCGCTTGCGGCAACGACGGCGGCGGGCTCCCCACGAGCAACGGTGAGCACCCCCAACCATCTCGTTCGCTTGTGGCTGCCTGATTCAAAATGTTTGATGTGAGATGAATGTTGCCAAATTTTTTTGTGAGATGAATGTTGCTTGATTCAAATGTTTGATTCAGTGATTCAAATGTGATTCATTGATTTATTTTGTGAGATGAAATGTTGCCAAAAAAATTTCTTGCGGATGTGGGAGGAGGGACTGCTCGGCTCGATATAGGTTATATTTTCTATGGAAAAACCAGCACCGAAGGGGTTTCCTAACCGGCAGTTAAACCCTTTTCTGTAGTAGTGTCCATTGGAGTATTGAACTTGCGGAGGATCGCTATAAATTCAGCCATGCCACATCGGTTGTTTTTTTTTCCCTTCCAGTCTGCTCTGCTTGCTTTATATTTTTTCTGTCACATCTTTCCCTCATTATCTGCTTTGCTTCCATTTATTATTGCCTATTTATTACTTCCTCTATCAAAAATATTAAGCATATTTTTTCCATATTTTTTAAGAAGTGATCATATTTGTAGTACTTTCCATGTAATAAATTAATTGTTGATCCGAACCCAAACAACAATATTGATACTCATTACTCATTGATTATATGTATGCATATAGTTCTTTGGTTTTGTTACATAGAGGAGTTAATTTCTCTTTATTCTTGATGATATTAATTTCTCTTTATTCTTGATGATAAAAGAAACATGTCTTGCATTTTTATGAAGGGGGCAATATTATTCAACTCCACGCATTTTCATCACATATCAATACCACGAGTATATTCTCATAGTTCACTCATTTCCGCTAGGCTTATCTACTTAAATAATATATCGATATTTCAATTTGTCACACAAATTTCTATCCGTGGTTTCGCCATCCATTCATCCCATGCTACAACCATCAAGCCCACATGTCAAAAACATCATCCACATCCCGTTTAACTATTTGACACTCATGTGTCAATGATAGGTCCATACATGGTAAATTGTTAATTGCTACATCTGAGAGTGATAGAGAGTTAAATATCTCTATGAAGGTAAACTTGCACTCAGGTCTGTCGGAAATGAAGTAGTAGCTCTTTTGACTTGCAGCAAGTATGAGTAGTAGCTAAATCCTAGAACACTACTATAGAAAAATTTTTTTTTCCTTGCTGTCAAAACCAATTTCCGCATGCATATTGGTGGCCCGCATGCACCCAACAAGTGCCTCCTCAAATCCAATTTTCACACGCGAACGTTTAAACCATCTGACTACTCCTAAGAGTAAAAGAGCAAAAAGGCTATAGAAATAACGGAACGCATGAAAAATGTATGAATTAGAAAAACGAGATAGACATATAGCAACTTTTATAAGAGGCTAGTTAATTAGATCTCACATTAAAATTCGTCTAAAATTAAATCCCTGTGATTTAAGCCAATCAATCTCCTTCGAAATTTCTCACATGTCGCAATCACTTGTTGGTGTGGTGTGGCGGATGGGTTGATAGACATGAAAATTTGTGTTAATTGCAACGGACATTTTCAGCAGTGGGTGATATGATTGACAAATGACCCGGCCTGCACGATTCAGGTTTCTAGCTAGCTTGTGATTGTCCTTGCATATGAAATTTTCTTGTAGTACCCTCTGTCCACAGATATTATAAAAAGTTTGATGACTCATCTCTACAAATATAAATATAAGGCCACCATAAATTTTCTTGCATTTGTACTAGTCAAGACCTCACCATACATAGGCCACCCAGCTTATGCCGGGTTTAGTTCCTAAATTTTTTTTCGTAAAAACATCACATCGAATTTTCTTGACACATACATAGAACATTAAATATAGATGAAATAAAAAACTAATTGCACAGTTTGCATAGAAATCGCAAAACGAATCTTTTGAGCCTAATTAGTCTATGATTAGTCATAACTACTACAGTAACCAACATGTGCTAATGATGGATTAATGATGCTTAATAAATTCATGTTACGGTTTCCAGATGAGTTATGAAATTAGTTCTTTCATTCGTGTCCGAAAACTCCTTCCGTCAATCAGTCAAACGTCCGATATGACACCAAAAAATTTTCTTTTCACGAACTAAACAAGACCTTATAATGGGTCTACTTGACCATATGCTCAATCCGATCCATATACAACTTTAGATTTTAGGTCTACATAATCTTAGATATTCTATATTAGGCCTACATAATCTAAAAGATAAGTGAATACTATTCCCAACCTTTATTCCAAAAGATAAGTAAATACTATTCCCAACCTTTATTCTAGGAGCAGCTTCCATCGTCAATTATTGGTATGTAAATAAACCTAACACTAGCTACTTTTTTTTTTAACGACTCGCACGAGATGGTGCGAAGTTCTATTGATAGAGTAGGAAAAAATTACAAGGTTACAACCCTGGAGGGTCGTAACCAGGAAAAAGGAAAAAATAGACCATCACCCACACGGCGACAACGCCATCACACAAGCCCAGGAGAAGGCTAACACCGGACCGGCCGCCGCTAAGCGTGACCGACCGCCACTAGGCCAACAAAGGGACACAGACAAGGTCACCAGAGGGGTGAGACAGCACGACAACGCCCTCAGGAGGGGGGATAACCATCGTTGTTGGTCCGACCAAGGCCGGACTGGGTTTTCACCCGCCGCTCGCCACTTGCGAATCCACGCCTGACGCACCGATGCTCCACCACCACACAAGCTTTGCCGACATGTGGGACCCCTGCACCGGCGTCCCCCGCCGGCCAGTCTTCGAGCGCTGAAGACCGCGCCACACCCACCGGCAGCTCCTCCTCACCCCTAGGTCGCCTCCTCCACCGCCGGTCGCGCCACTCTGCGCCAAGCCGGCCTCCTCCACCGGACGTGCCTCGCGCCAATCCGGTCTCCCTCCATCGGCCGCGCCTCCCGCGTCAAGCCGGCCTCCATCTCCGCTGCCCGCGCCTCTCGCGCCGAGCCGGCCTCCACTGTCATCGGCTGCGCTTCTCTGCACCAAGCCGGTCTCTGACCCCTCCACCAAACGATACCGCGCCGGCCAGATGTAGTCGTCTCCCACGCCCTCAGCTAGCCGTTTGAGGCCGCCATGCCTCCAGTGACCGACAGGGTCATCACCACCGCAGCCGCTACTGCCTAACGCCCAGCCACCTCGTCGAGTGGGATTTTCAGTGCAGCTGATGCTGGAATATAGTTTTATGTTTGTTCTCAGCTGCAGAATGGCTGAAAAACCTTAAATTGTCAGGGACTACAATACAATGGGTGTATTTTCTATGGTTTTGCGTACCTTGAAAACCGGTAAAAACAGGTATTCTTGACCAAAAAAAATATTGGTTACAGTGACTAAATAGTTTTCATGTTAGTATGGATTGATGACAAATTCAGATTGCTCTTAATTAACTCCATGCTAAACTAGGCAGAAATACGCATGGCGTTCTGAATTGTGATGAGTGATCACTGTAACTGAATCTCCTGAACCATTCAACGGAAATGAAAGATTGACAAAGCGATTGCAACAGAAAACATGACAGTAGTAGTAAGGCGTGTATCGAACAAAGCACCTCGATCACCTCGATCAAGTGCACCTCGGTCGATGGATGAACTAATGAGTCTCTCTCTATCTCTCTCAGCTAATAAAACTAACTCTTCCAATCCTATATACTCCCTCCATTTCAAAATTTGACACTGTTGACTTTTTAGCACGTATTTGACCATTCGTTTTATTAAAAAAATTTATGAAATATGTAAACCTATATGTGTACATGAAAGTATATTTAACAATGAATCAAATAATATGAAAAAAATAAATAATTACTTAATTTTTTTAAATAAAACGAATAGTCAAACACGTACTAAAAAGTTAACGGTGGCGGCCGCTCGAGCGGCGGCGAGGCGGAGGGGAAGGAGGGGAGGGAGAGGGGCGGCCGGGTCGTCGCCTCCCGTGCCGCCCCAGGGGAGGACGACGCGAGAGGTGTGTGTACACTAGCTACTTTTCACTTCAATCATCACTCGTTCAATTTTTTACCGTCTAATCTCAACTACCGGCCTATCACTTCCAACTATTATCACTATAGTCTTTTTTTTCCCCTTAATCCTTAATCTTCTAAAAGTACCTCCAAAACCCTTTATTTGTGGACAGGACTACTACCAAATGACAGGTTTACAATTTCAGTATACACAAAATCTATTGGCCTGATTGAAATTTTGGAGTATTATGGAACGAAATTACTTGAATATGTAAAGAAATTTTTGACTGAATTTAAATAAGTTTTGCTAAATTCCTGCATTCCGAAATTTTGAGCCCGAATTTCAAACCCTGCTAAACGACTGTCTTCGTGTTCACATAATCATCAACAGTACAATACCAGCATATGCTCCATCGACCATCGTCCATAATTACAAGGGGATTTTGATGTTCTCATCTATTATATACTAAAAGACCATTAAACTTCCTACAAACGCTCTCAAGCCACCACGTGGCGCTCTAATAAATTAGAGAAAATCCTAGAAATTCTAAGAAAAAAGCAAAACATCTGTCCCTTGATTTTCACTTAAATTGTGGGTCCAATATTATACACCGTTAGATAAAATTGATCTTAAAACAAACCAAATAATATGGGGTCCCACCTCTCCTCCTTCTCCTGCACATACGTAGGCGAACGTACGTACCATGTATGGTACGTATGCTTCCATCCTTTTTTTTCCTTTTTTTCTTCTTTTTTTCATTATATAATGGATATATTTCTTTTAAATAATCCAAATTTTACAAACAAAGAGTCTACCATCATACAACTCATAGGTAACTAAATTAGCTCTACAATTTTCGAAAATAAAATTTGCACATTACATATTACCCATTAAACTAATAGTGTAAAATAATTTCCACTTAAACCGGTGTACTCATTACTTCATTACTTTGTACTATTATTTTCAAATAATGCACTATTTTAAAATAAAGTTTACACAATTATATTGTGTACAAATCAAATAAACAATTTAAGATCTATATTAACTAATTTATATGTGCACTTAAACTGATGGACCCATTATTTAAATCACCGGATCTATTTTTTGTTACAGTAGATTATTATTTCAAATAATGCACTGTTTCAAAATAAAGTCTATACCATTATATTGTGTACCCATTAAATTAACAATTTAAAATCTATATTAAAGAATTTACGCTTACACTAGAACCGGTGGACCCATTATTTAAATCATCAGATCTACTGTTTGCTAATAAATAAAATGTCCGAAGTTTTCTTTTTGGCCCGCAGCACAAAGCACGTCTACACCTTTGCCTTTCGCACGCATGACGAAGCGTCGTGTGTGAGGCATCTAAGGTGATCACAACCGCTGCAGCGCTACAGCTTTGCCACATATCAAATCATATATGGATATGATTAATTTTGCTAATAACATAAAAAAAATTAAAGGTGTGATGCAGCGAAAGAAGAATTAGGCACCGTGGGTTCGGTTTTTTTTCCAACACTTAGCTCTGTTTAAGCTGAAACTGAGAGTTGATTACAGAATAATTATAATGTATTTTGTTATGTCGTATTTGGATATTGTACAATTTGTTCGTACAGGTGAAAGAAATTATTACGTTATAAATATGAGCACAATATTAACTAATATCAATATAACTCTTACTAACACAAGGGCGTTATAAGGGAGTTTAATGCTCTCTTTTTTTTCCCGATTCCATAGTTAGGATTTTCGTTTGCACGCTTTCCAAGTTTCTAAGTGGTGTCTTTTTTAAACAACATTTTAACTTTTTAGAAGTCAATTCATTTTTTATACCCTCAAATAGCTATCGCATAAATCAGATAATTCATCAATTTCACATGTCCTAAACCCTAAGTAGTACATATTTTTTTCATGCGAGTCATGGTGACCAGCAAATTGGGGATCAACGGATAATCAAAGTCATAAGATGAATATGTAAGAACTACTATGAACAACTACAATTACGCGTCAAATTTATTTGCTATTAATTAGACATCTAATGGCTTGCTAGCCACATAATTACTTTCTCTCTACATATATATAACCATGGACGATGCTGGAGCAAATATTACCATATGTCCTATACATACATATTACGCGGTTAATATTCTAATTACATGTGTCAAGTCCTTTAAAATTACTTTAAATGCTCTCAAGCTACTACGTGGTGCTCTAATAAATTAGAGAAAATATTAGAAGTTCTAAGAAAAAAAAAGCAAAGTATCTAAATATTATAATCTGTACGTCCAATATTATAATATGTTAGATTAAATTGATCTTAGAACAAACTAAATATTACAAGGTCCCACCTATCCTCCCGGGACACAGGTACGCACCTACGTACGTGGGTATGTACGCTTCCCCTCCCTTTTTTTCATTTTTCCCTTTCTTCTTTTTTCTCCATGCATACGCTTCCCTCCCTTTCTTACTATATCATGTGCCTTCATGAGATAATTTAATCACAAGAATTTTGAGTATCTTACTCTCACATTTTTCATTTGCGGCCATACTAAACGGTATGATATAGATGGACTGTATAATAATTAACTAGCAATAGTTTCTCCTTTCTTATTTACTCAAGAGAGAAAAACACATGATTCAAAAGTCGTAAGTACTTAATCCATCTCCTACTCAAAAGTTTGTGAATGGTTTTTTATGATACCTTAAGAAAAATAGAACCCTTAAATTATTATAAAAATAACATTATTCGAACTTTAGTTTGCCCTTAATCTGTGAGAATTTTTTTTGAAAAAACAGTAATATTATCTTTCAATAATATAAGTGCCCGCGCATGCGCGCGGGCCACCTTCCTAGTTTGACAAATATATATATAAGGAATTTTGGAGTAGTATCACTTGGCTTATTTATCATCGCTCGTATGTGTAATTTTCGTTCCATCTTATATATCTCCAACTCCCACCCTCATTCAGGCATTATATTGTACGTACGTAATCTTTCTCTCTAGCTTCATTCTTAATCTGTAAAAAAAAAAAAAATCTTGTGTATGTATAGAGCAATTAATTAGGCCCGGGCAAACTTTGTGATGGGTTTGCTCAAGTGAAGTGGCCACCCCTGATGGGCCTGGTTGTACCTTGTTATTTTCTTGGGTTTTCCCATTTGCAGATAACCTCTGTACAACTTACAAGTCATACTTATAAGAGTGTAAAAACGGATAGTATATATTAAGAAAGCAAGTGTGTTATAGCGCAATTATATTGTTTACGACATTAATAGCATATCGTAGGTGTATTGTGCTCGATCCCTTTGGAGAAAAATACATTTGAACAAGCATAATTAATAAGTCGACTAAGTTTAGAACTTGAGCGTCGATATCTTTTGAATACTTAGAATGACTAAATGAAAAATCACATTTCGAGTTTATCCTAAGAATGAACTATAAATACTACAATTTTCTACGGTTTTATTACTAACACAAACCTAGCTACGGGTGATGGCTCTATAATTTTCTACTAGGGAGTAATGCTAAGAGGCCACTAACTGGACAAGCCCACAAGCCCACAAGTAGCTAGGTGGCCCATCATATATAAGTAACCCAATTCCTAGAAAAACTGTGTTTAAAAGACTGACATGTTACCATTAGCTTGATTATTAATATATATAATTTAAAAATTAAGAGTAAATTACAATTAAAACACTGGATTTAGAAGTGCATTATATTGTAACAAACACGAAGCACCAATATAATGGTGATACACATACAGTAACTACACGATGCAATTAGCGAGAGGGGGCAGCCGTTGATTGGAGTAGTAAAAATTTATTTCATATATAATCGAAAATCGATCAGTATATATAGTTGTAGGGGTCGATCGATCGGTACAAACATATAGTAATTATTAAGTAATTGGCTAGTTATTAGGATGATGGGATGATATTGTTTTTTTGCAGTAGTTCATGCTGCAGTAGCAGACGTGAAAGAATCTGCCGATGAAAGAAGGTCGTGGTCGATTGGGGTAGCAGGAGCCGTTGTCGAAACCTTCGGCGCGGCAGGGGACATTGCAGGTTCCACGCTTGGTGCACAGCTTCCTCTCATTCCACGTCTTGCTCTTCACACTGCACCCACCACTACCATACTCCTCCATTCTTCTTCCTCTTCCTCCTCCTATTGCTGCAGCAATATGAACTGAACATATATGTATGTCAGATCGATTGATCGAGAGTTCTAGCTAGCTAGCTGGCTAGCTTCTGAATATATGCAATTCAGTACCCTATATATGCTTTGCATTTGATTTACCTGAAGAAGAATTAGAGGGAGAGATGACGATCATTGTAGCAGATGATGATGCTGACACAATCATCATTAGCACAGCAGCAGCAAGCACCCAAGACATATTATCCTCTTCCTCCTGCAGGTTACCATGCATGCAGATGCAGGCATCGATCGATCAGAGCTTAATTTGTAGCATATATATATCGGCTCTGCCTCTCGTCAATCGATCGGCGATATATATTTTAATTTTGCGTGGGCACATTGGTTTCGATCAGATGTAGTCAAATGTATGTAGTCAGGCTTGTTTTATATCTTTGCTTGTGCTGACAACATGCATTTCATCATCTATAGCTACAAGCTAGCACATCAATCGTTTAGAGACATACTGTATATCTTCTATGTATACATATCTCAAAGATCATTATCTGAAAAAAAAATACATATCTCAAAGATATATATGCACTTCGTCACTTCTACCTACAAACATCAATTAATTAATTAATTTGAAAGATGGCCATAGGCGCAATTCTCTATATGCCCTGTGATATCAAGGGTGTGATGAAAATTGAGGTTAATTACTAGCTACGAGTATATCCAACTAAATTTCGACATACATTTTTAATTGCCGCCGATTAAAATTAATACAGCATCAAGACGTACACACACGCCACTAAAACACCATTTTTTCATGTGGCCAAAACCTATTTATCCATATGGTTGAGCCTCCGTCTGTCCGGAAATATCTGCAAAAATAACGATTTTTTTCATGTGGGTGACGCACCCGCATGCGAACTTATGTCCGTACGTAAAAATAAAAAACCCAAAAAAAATCTCAAAATTTAAAAATCCAAAAGCCTAGCTAGCTCCCATCCACACCTGATGGCAGCGGCGACGCAGATCCGGCCGTCCCGAGGCTGACAGCGGCGGATCCGGCCATTGCGGCCTGCGGGTAGAGGTAATTCAGTTAATCTTCGATCTTGCTTTGGATTATACTCCCTTCGTAAAAAAATATAAAGGATTTGGGTGGATGTGACATATAACTATGAATCTGGACAGACCATGTCACATCTAACCAAAATCCTTTATATTTTGTGATGGGAAGCATATGATCTTTGGCTCGTTGGGCAAAAATCAACCCAACACATATATATACCCTGTACTCATATCTCAAGGCCTGCATGAAGAGTGTGTTTAGATCAGGGTGTAAAGTTTTGCCGTATCACATCGAGTATTATATATGGTGTCGCATGGGGTGTTCGGGCACTAATAAAAAAAAATAAAAAAAACTAATTACAGAATTCATCAGTAAATCGTGAGACGAATTTATTAAGCCTAATTAATCCGTCACTAGCAAATGTTTACTGTAGCACCACATTGTCAAATCATGGAGCAATTAGGTTTAAAAGATCCGTCTCTCAAATTAGTCATAATCTGTTTAATTAATTATTTTTAGCCTATATTTAATACTTTATACAGGTGTTTAAACGTTCGATGTGACATGGTGAACAATTTTGAGGTGGGATATAAACCGGGCCGAAGTTTAATTTGCCGCTGCTCGTCAGTACTAGAATATAGTACGATAACATTGTCTTGGGCTCAATTGTTGATACAATCCAATATGTGGCCCAAGATATAGCTGTTACTGCTACTACTAGGAGGAATATTTGCTTCTTTTTTTTAAGTAAGGTACAGTTGTAATTTTGCCCAGGAATTAAAAGTTAAAGAAAAGAATTACTCTACAGGACTGTAATAGTGCTAGAATTATTTTAGTGGATGATGGGGAGAGCAGAGCTTCGACGGCACGGCTGGTAGCAAGCAGTAAATAAATGGAAGCTATAGCATCGAAAAACATAAACTAAAAAAAGCTTCGAGACTCCCATCCATCAGTCGTCCTACTCACGTGGAAGAGGGTGACCAGTTCATGAAAAACATGACCACAGTCACACACATCTCACTCTCGGATCCTCTCACTTTTAAGTCCCTATCATATCGGATGTTTGGACACTAATTATAAATATTAAACATAGACTATTAATAAAACCCATCCATAATCTTGGACTAATTCGCGAGACGAATCTTTTGAGCCTAATTAATCCATGATTAGTCTATGTGATGCTACAGTAAACATTCTCTAATTATGGATTAATTAGGCTTAAAAAAATTGTCTCGCGAATTAGCTTTCATTTATGTAATTAGTTTTGTAAGTAGTCTATATTTAATACTCTAAATTAGTGTCTAAATACAGGGACTAAAGTTAAGTCCCTGGATCCAAACACCACCTAACACATTCCATTACCTCCTTGCCTCTGCTTGGGATTCTCTACCAGCGCTAAGCTTCAGCCTTCACACAACTGCTCGATTCTCGTCGTTAATTATTGACTCGATGAACGTGATGCGTATATTTGCATCGACAATATTCAATACAACTCAATAAGATTCGATTAACAATTGAGCATTATCACAATAATCAGTTTGAATATCCCTAAATTTTGATTGGAAGTCTATCCTAGCGCTATAAACTTTGAAACCGAACATCTGACCCATCAAACTATACAATACCAGCAGAAGATTAACCCCTCTAAGCTTCGGCCATTGGTAGGTATCCTTCAAGGTGAAAGAATTGTTACACAAGTTCCTGCAAAGAATAAGGATACAATTCCGTAGTACTTTACAATACAAGATTATACAAACATAAGAAAATATATATAGAATTAAAATGTCATGCTTTATTGAATCTTTAGGATCTGTATAATACATGAATTGTTTAAATATATCGTCTTGATGTTTCAATGGAAATGAGAAGAGGAGTTTGGGGAGAGACATAACAAGATCACCATGAGGTTGGACCTCACGTATGAAATCCTCCAAAATTCATGTGAACTGAGGCAATCCGTAGGAATTCAGGTGGCTTAGGGCCTATTTGAATCAAATGATTTATGTAAGAATTTCATAGGGTTTAAAACCTATAGAGAATTTTTCTATTTGGCCCTTTGATTCAAAGGGGATTGAAGCTTTTCAAATCGTATGAAATGACTTATTGCATGTGGATTTTGGAGAAAACTTAGCGACCTCGAGGCTTGAACTTCTTGGAAATTTTTTGTTAGTCTATCTTTCTCATCTGATTCCTGCGTTTTTCATTCGGTCCAACCAAATGATCATTCCTGTGTTTTGTAATCATCTGTTTTACACTTACATACCTATCAGAATCTTATTTTTTTCTATTCATTCTTTTTTTTTTCATTTCTACAATTGAAATGGATCCTTATTTGTTTGTTTCAATGGGACATATACTATAAGAAATGTTCCCTTAGGATTAAAATCCTTCAAAATAGTTTCAATTATCCTACTACAGTAGTAGAAATTTACATATATGTGCAAGCAACTGCGAAAAAAAGAACTGCAAGGTGGTGCACAGAGAATCCGGGTGGCCACAACAGAGAGAAAATAATAAAGGGGCACGCCACTGAATGAGTGAATTTTGGTCAGCGCGTGGTGCCAAAATAACATCTTGGGCTGCTGCACACGCACGTATCCCTTCATCCTACCCAACCCCCCTTCCCTTTGCCACCACTGCACGTACCACCAGAGTCTCCCTGCCACTCCACATCAACCACGAACCTACCATTGCCAGCTCTCGAATCATAGCTTTCCACTAAAAAAAAGTTATTCGACTTTTGGTTTAACATTTATTTTACTCCCTACGAAATACAAGTATACTGTACAAGTTATTATGGCCGAGTTTAGTTCTAAACTTTTTCTTCAAACTTCTAACTTTTTCATCACATCGAAACTTTCCTACATGCACAAACTTCCAACTTTTCCGTCGTATCGTTCCAATTTCAACTAAACTTTCAATTTTATTGTGAACTAAACACACCCATAATACTACGGTATCTAGTTTATTGACTTGCATATGAATCCAACTAGTTCTTGGTGTTTTACACTTAGATTTTTCTCGCACACGACGATAAAACAACTCAAAGTAATTTTAAAACGTGACTTTTTTATACTCTCACTCTCTTCTACCAAACATGCCCTAATTTCACTCTCTTAGCGGTTCAAAAGCAGCGGGTTAAACAACAACTAATATTGTCTACTGTAAGTAAAAATTTTGCTACTTTTATATGGGTAAGTATTTGTCACGCCGATTGAAAGTGAGAGGGAGGTGAGATTGACTACAAGTTTAAGGCAATTTCTAACTTTTAACTCTATAGATAAAAAGAAGTCATAAGTAGAAAAGGGTCTTGTAACATATATAGTAGTAATAAATAACTACTATATAACAACATAGGCCAAATGAAAAGTTTCTAATTTTGTGTTGTATCCATGGTTACAATAGTACATTTTGCATGGACCATGTGAGGAGCCACATACTCTTGCTAGTCTACGCTCCCTTTAGCACTACGAATTGAATGCTGACAATATTGCTAGTGCTATATTATGACTTCCGTTACCTTTGACCTCAACCAGAAGACATACATACGTCTTCTATCATGACATATTTAGATCGAAACAAAGTTGGTCTCTATAAAAGTTTGACTAGAATTTTATCGGTTGATACAAAAGCGACTTTCCTTTTTCTTCCTTTTTTTTTCCCGACCATAGTCATATATGGATGATAAAAGTGGTAGCAATTGAGTATGACCTGTGAGAGGCCAAATATTGTGTCCTTAAAAGCCAACTATACTCATCAGGTAGTAATCGACAGTATATAGAATTATTCATAAAAGGCAATTTTTAACTGTATAGTATAGTACTGTAATAAATCAACAAATAATACTAGTAGCAGAGTTGGAATAGAAAAATCCACCAAATTAGTGGATGTACCGAACGTTATTAGCGCTTTAAATGCAAACGAGTCCCCGTTCACGAGGAGCATGGAGATACGGAACACAAACGGACTCCATACTCTTTCTTCTCCTCCTCCTCCATTTCCTTTCTTCTGCGCTTGTCTCCAAGCTGCAAGCTGTGTAGGAGTACTCTACTCCTCTGGTGAGTAGAGTGGCACCAGTAGTGTCGTGGAGTAGAGTGGACTTTGCAGCTATCGAGCGAGCTTGGATTCTAGCGCCATCTCCATCTCCACCTCCACATCCATACTAGTAGTAGTATACATCATTGCTGCTGCTCTGCCATCGTCGCGCGCACACACGCAGACAAGAAAGCTGGACCACACGGGCCCCGCCAGCAATGGTGGTGCCGCCGCCGCCGCCGCCGCCTTCCCTTCTCCCCCTCTCCCTGCACCGCGCCTCTGCCCGTGAGGCCAAATCCATGGCGAGACGCGCGCCCCTACGCCGCATCTTCCTCTCCCTCGTCGCGCTCTTCGCTTTGCTGCCATTCCCGCCCGCGGCGGCGGCGCCGTGCCACCCGGCCGACCTCCTCGCGCTGCGGGCATTTGCGGGGAATCTCTCTGCGGGCGGCGGCGGCGAAGCCCTCCGCGCCGCGTGGTCGGGTGACGCCTGCTGCGCCTGGGACCCGGGCGTTCGCCTGCGACGCCGCCGCGCGCGTCACGGCGCTGCGCCTCCCGGGCGAGGTCTCGAGGGGCCCATCCCGCCCTCCCCTCCGCCCTCTCGCGCCTCCAGGACCTCGACCTCAGCCACAACGCGCTCACCGGCGGCATCTCCGCCCTCCTCGCCGCCGTCTCCCTCCGCACCGCCAACCTCTCTCCAACCTGCTCAACGCCACGCCTCGACCTCGCCGCGCTTCCGCACCTGTCCGCCTTCAACGCCAGCAACAACTCGCTGTCGGGCCCGCTCGCCCCCGACCTCTGCGCGGGCGCGCCGGCGCTGCGGGTGCTCGACCTCTCCGCCAACCTCCTCGCCGGGACGCTCTCGCCGTCGCCGTCGCCGCTACCCTGCGCCGTCACGCTCCAGGAGCTATACCTCGCCTCCAATTCCTTCCACGGCGCCCTACCGCCCACGCTCTTCGGCCTCGCCGCGCTGCAGAAGCTCTCCCTCGCCTCCAATGGCCTCACCGGCCAGGTCAGCACCCGCCTCCGCGGCCTCACAAACCTCACCTCTCTCGATTTGTCCGTGAACCGCTTCACCGGCCACCTCCCCGACGTGTTCGCCGACCTCACGTCGCTGCAGCATCTCACCGCGCACTCCAATGGCTTCTCCGGCTTGCTGCCGCGCTCGCTCTCGTCGCTCTCATCTCTCCGTGACCTCAACCTCCGGAACAACTCCTTTTCCGGTCCAATTGCTCGTGTCAACTTCTCCGCCATGCCGTTCCTCGTGTCCATTGACCTTGCCACTAACCACTTGAATGGCTCTCTCCCGCTTAGCCTCGCCGATTGCGGCGACCTCAAGTCACTCAGCATTGCCAAGAACAGCCTCACCGGCCAATTGCCCGACGAGTACGGCCGCCTCGGCTCGCTCTCCGTGCTCTCGCTGTCCAACAACACCATGCACAACATCTCGGGGGCGCTCACCGTGCTCCGCGCCTGCAAGAACCTCACCACACTGATCCTCACCAAGAATTTCGTCGGCGAGGATCTCCCCGACGACGGCATTGCTGGATTCGACAATCTTGAGGTGTTGGCCCTTGGTGATTGTGCTCTCAGGGGAAGGGTCCCGGAATGGCTGCATCAGTGCAAGAAACTGGAGGTGCTTGATTTGTCCTGGAACCAATTGGTTGGCACCATCCCTCAATGGATCGGCCAACTTGATAACCTGACCTACTTGGATCTTTCGAACAATTCCTTAGTCGGCGAGATACCGAAGAGTTTGACGCAGCTCAAGAGCCTTGTCACCGCCCGACGTTCGCCGGGTATGGCGTTCACTAACATGCCGTTGTATGTGAAGCATAACAAGAGCACAAGTGGCCGGCAATACAACCAGCTCTCAAACTTCCCGCCGTCGTTGTTCTTGAATGATAATGGTCTGAATGGGACTATCTGGCCCGAGTTTGGGAACTTGAAAGAGCTACATGTGCTGGATTTGAGCAACAATGCCATATCTGGGAGCATTCCTGATGCGCTGTCCCGGATGGAGAATTTGGAGGTTCTTGATCTGTCATCCAATAATCTCAGTGGATCGATTCCATCGTCGCTGACGAACCTGACCTTCTTGTCAAAGTTCAGTGTGGCTCACAATCAATTGGTGGGGCCGATCCCAAATGGAGGACAGTTCTTCACCTTCTCAAACTCAAGTTTTGAAGGCAACCCTGGTTTGTGCAGGTCAAGTTCTTGTGACCAGAATCAGCCTGGGGAAACTCCTACCGACAATGACATACAGCGGAGCTGGCAGAAACAGGAAAAACAAAATTCTTGGAGTGGCCATCTGCATCGGTTTGGTACTTGTAGTACTGTTGGCTGTTATCTTGGTTAACATCTCAAAGAGGGAGGTCAGCATTATTGATGATGAAGAAGCTAACGGCTCCTGTCATGACTCGTATGATTACTGGAAGCCAGTGCTATTCTTTCAGGATTCTGCCAAGGAGCTAACTGTCAGCGATCTCATCAAGTCAACAAACAACTTTGATCAGGCCAACATAATAGGATGTGGCGGTTTTGGCCTTGTGTACAAGGCCTACCTCCCTGATGGAACGAAGGCGGCGGTGAAGAGGCTATCTGGAGATTGCGGGCAGATGGAGAGGGAGTTCCGTGCTGAGGTGGAAGCGCTGTCGCAGGCGCAACACAAAAATCTTGTTTCACTGAGAGGGTACTGCCGCTATGGAAATGATAGGCTGCTGATCTACTCGTACATGGAGAACAATAGTCTGGACTACTGGCTGCATGAGAGATCAGATGGAGGCTACATGCTGAAATGGGAGTCAAGGCTCAAAATTGCTCAGGGTTCAGCAAGGGGACTGGCTTATCTGCACAAGGACTGTGAGCCCAACATCATCCACCGAGATGTGAAGTCCAGCAACATTCTTCTGAACGAAAATTTCGAAGCGCACCTGGCTGATTTTGGGCTAGCAAGACTGATACAGCCATACGACACTCATGTCACAACTGATCTGGTTGGTACACTGGGATACATACCGCCGGAGTACAGCCAGTCGGTGATCGCCACTCCAAAAGGGGATGTCTACAGCTTCGGCGTCGTCTTGCTGGAACTTCTGACCGGCAGACGGCCCATGGATGTGTCCAAAGCCAAGGGATCAAGGGACTTGGTCTCCTATGTTCTTCAGATGAAGTCCGAAAAGAAGGAAGAGCAGATCTTTGACACCCTGATATGGAGCAAAACACATGAGAAGCAACTGTTTTCGGTCCTTGAGGCGGCGTGTAGGTGCATCAGCACTGACCCTCGGCAGCGCCCATCGATCGAACAAGTTGTTGCTTGGCTTGACAGCGTATAATCATTAATAATTCTGTGTGTTTTTAAGTTGTCTGCTGTTCATTTTGGATTGCAGGCTAGGCCTGACATGAGAAGTAGACAGAGGGTATAGGAGCAATCCGAGTGCTAATAATCTTTAGAAGATGCAGTCTATGTGATGTACATAGCTTAGTGTCGTTTTGCTATATTATATCCAGAAATAGACCTGGATCTTGTTTTGTTGTCTGAAACTTAGCCTTCCAGCAAAATACTACCAATCCAGAATTGAGTACCTAGTATGTGGCATTCCAGTGCTATATCTTGGTGATAAGTGGTGGTTTGTGATGAAATGTAGTAATGTTCTTGTAATTTGTCCTGCGAAAACTGAAATTCTGGCAGCTTATGGTACAGGAGTACATCATCACAGATTTCTTATGCAACTGCCCATGTGCTTATGGTTGCGTGTGCATCATCCGTGTAACCAGAAAAGAAATTGCTTCCATCTAGTAAAAAAAATAGAAAGAAGATAAATTGCTTTTGCTATAATTCAGTTCGCTTATGGAAAGCAATCTTAAACATAGTTTTGGATAGGAAGAAAAGGACTTGTTGCAGCAAACCTGGACCTCTTACTCATATGAGATGGTGATGGGTCGTGGCGTGGGTCCATATTGCGCGTTAGATTCTGGCGTGATCTGAGCCATGAGTCCATCCATGGCCCCAACCTAGTCAGTGCGTCTTGTGTTCTTTAGTTGGTCGCCACACGGGCAATGCCAAAGTAAAGCCAGGCAGGCATGATGCCGGAGGAGGAGAATATGAGATGAGATGAACACTAAAAAGGAGAAAGAAAGAAAGAGAGGAGGAGGAGAATATACAAAGGGAAGTTGTTGCCATCTGATCTGATCCATCATCCATCTCAATGTGCAGCAGCAGTGTATTGTTCTGTTGTTGAGAAAGAAAAGTTCAGAGAAGTTCAGAGAAGTAGTAGTAGTCCCTATAAGAAAGGGGAAAGAAAAAAAAGAAGAGACCCTATCCAAACAAAAACAAAGGGAAGAGAGAAGAAAGTTGGAGACTTGGGGGAGGAACCCTCCACCACCAGCAAAGCCAAGAGAGGGATCATCCGCCGTAATCCATCTCCCTCTCCTCCTCTGCTGTCCATGAAGACCAAATCCTCCAGGAAGGCCGCCGACGAGGTAACCTCACTGCCCCCCTTTGGTCGATTTCGGTAGGGTTTGTGCGCTCCTCAACAATCTCGCCTGCGATTAGGGTATTTGGGATAAATTACTGCAGAAAATCTGTTTCTTGTGTTGGACTACCACGGACGCGGTGCCAAATGAAGCGCTGGGATTACCACGATGCGCTGCTGATTCTTCAGCCGAGTTCTTCGGGGGATCGTATTTACTATTTCTTTTGTTTGAATTTTCTTGTTAGGATGAGGGCAAATCCAAGAAGCTCCGATCCTCCCGCGGCAAGCAGCGCCGGCGAGGCCGCAGCCGCAGCACCTCCTCCCGCTCTGAATCCCCACCCCGCAAGCGCTCCAAGAAGCTCAAGGTCTCTGACAAGAAGAGCACCAAGAACAAGGGCCGCAGACGCCACCGCAGTCTTAGCCCCAGCCCCAGCCCTTCCTCCTCGTCCTCCATGAGTTACTCAACGCGCAGCAGCAGCGGTGGCGGCGGCGCTTCTGAGAGGTCGGTGAGCCCACCGCGTAGGAGCCGCTCTAGAGATGTTAGGAAGAAGAAGAAGGAGAGGGGGAGGGACAGCAAGAGGGTGAGGAGGTCAAGAAGATCTACAAGCTATTCAACCAGTGGAGAGAGTAATTCCAGTAGTCGCAGCAGGAGTAGGAGCAAGAATAGTAAGAGCAGGAATCGCAAGTCCGGTGGCAATAAGGATCATGCAAGCAGGGATAAGATTGTGCAGGATTATGACAATGGCCATGCTCATCGGACTGAGAATGTGAAATCTGTTGAGGTTGCTGATAGGGATGAGAAAGCCATGGCTGATACCAGCAAGGGGAGCTCTATTGAGATATCTCACTCTATTATTGATCATGAGAAGAATGAGTGCGTTGAGAACATGGAGAGCCCTCCTACCAAGGATGCTGATGAAACACAGGACATCTTACCTGCTGGTAGTGGAAGCCCTGATGCTCAGGATCTGGAGCTGATTCTCAGGCAGAAAGCTCTTGAGAACTTCAGGAAATTTAGAGGAGCAGCGGTCATGGCAGGCAAGCCGCAAACCAATGGTACAGGGAGGGAAGTGGTAACGGATAGCCCCAAGAGCAGTGACACGAAAATTGCTGAAGCGAATTCTGTTGACAAATCTTTTCAGAGGCAAAGAAGTGGTCTTTCAGTGAACTGCTCTGTTGGATCCCCTACATTGGAAGATTTCGGGAACCATACAACTCCTCGAAAGCAGGAAAGCTCCGCTGGCAAGAGCGTTGGTGTTGAATCACCTGGAACATTTGAGGCTGGCAGCACCAGCGGGCGAACTGAGCAGAAAGGAAGCAGTCTAGAACCTACTCGATCAAATTCACAGAAGGATGTCAGGAGTAGTTCCAGCATAATGCATAGGTTGGGAAGCCCTCCAAGGAGCTCTGCCAGCGTGATTCGAAGGTTAGGAAGCAGTGCAGGGGTGAATTATGTGAATGGAAATCCCAGAGTTAGATCAGTTGTGAGCATACCCACTAAGGAAGGGCTTGATAGTGGTACATCTATCACTACCCCTAGTGCTTGTGATAATTCTCCCCCTGTTGAAAACATTAGTGAAGTCAGGCATCCTCCTATTGAGACTAACAAAATTGAAGGAACTAAAGGGGATGAAAGAAATTCAGGTGAAGCTTCAGCTCCTAATGTTTCTACTTTGTCAACTGGTGAGGTCAAGGATCAGCCTGGGACTGAGGTCAAAGATGGTTCTCAGTTTGAGAAAAAGACATTCTCTAGAATGCATGAGGGAGAAACTGTGCAGGTGAGCAAGAAACCTTTCTCTTTTTTCTTCAAATGTATGCCTTGTCTCTACATTGTACTGATTAGCTTTCTTGCATTTGTTAGGTCAGTTACAAAGTCTACATACCAAAGAAAAGCCCAGCACTTGCAAGGAGGAAGCTACAGCGCTGAATTTGCCAAGATTGTCACCAAATTCTCATTATTTGTCTTATCTACACCTTAGTTATGTAGCTGGATATACTTTTATTCTCTGCTGCCATGTATTGACAATACATGCCTTCCGGAAATCATTCCCACATCAAAATTGCTCATATTTCAGTTTTGATGCTCGATAGCTCAGATAGAAGCCTGGATAGTCAAAACATGTCATAGTTGTTTCTTTTTTACTGCAAAATGAACATTTTGACTGTAACTCGCTCCGAATTCTGACAGTGTATGGGCAGCTACTGTTGTCATGGCCTGCAATGAACTATTGCAATGAATTATATGGACTAAACTAGGGTAAAATAGAAAAACATGGTAAAATAACGATTAAAGTAAATTATATTCGGGGGTTTTACAATGAACCGGCCTTGTCTCTTAAATAGGGGTTGGTCTTGCCCTCTACAGGCCCTTCTCCATATCCAACTCAGGATAGAAACCAAAGGAAACACAAAACATGCCTTCCCGAGCAAGAAAACCCGAGACCCGACGAAAACAGACTTGGACTCGGACCCTGACGGTCTGACCGCCCACATACCTGCGGTCAGACCGGCCCTACTAGCCAGTCAGACCGCCCACACACCTGTGGTCTGACCGGCTCTATGAAAAGGAAACCCGTCACTTTCCAAACTTTGGCAATTTTCCCCTATTTCGTCCATAGGTGCCAAATTTGGGTGTAAACAGCGTCATCGAACTCAAAGGGCATATCCTTGGCGAGCAGATTGGTCAGAGGTCGGGTGATTGTAGAAAAGTCCTCGATGAACCTTCTATAAAAGCCGGCATGTCCTAAGAAACTGTGGATTCCTTTGATGTTCACGGGAGGAGGAAGCTGATCTATAACATCAATGTTAGCACGATCAACTTCAATTCCTCGTTCGGACACCCGATGACCAAGAACTATCCCTTCACGGACCATGAAATGGCACTTTTCCCAATTAAGCACTAGGTCATTTTCTTGGCATCGTTGTAAGACTTTGTCTAGATTCTGCAGACAATGACCGAATGTCTTTCCATAAACTGAGAAGTCATCCATGAAGACTTCCATGATGTCTTCGATCATGTCCGAGAAAATAGACATCATACATATTTGGAAAGATGCAGGAGTGTTGCACAGTCCGAAGGACATCCTACGGTATGCATAGGTGCCGTATGGACATGTGAACGTAGTCTAATTTTGGTCCTCCGGATGGATAGGAATTTGATGATATCCGGAATACCTATCAAGGAAACAGAAAAAGGAATGATTTGCCAGCCGTTCCAACATTTCATCAATGAAGGGTAGCGGGAAATGATCCTTTTTTTAGCCTTGTTAAGTTTCCTGTAAACGATGCACATCCTCCATTCGGTTACGGTTCGTTGCGGAATTAGTTCATTTTGAGCATTTGCAACGACCGCCATTCCTCCCTTCTTTGGCACAACCTAGACTGGGCTAACCCACTCACTGTATGGTACGGGATAAATAATCCCGGCATGGAGGAGTTTCAAGACCTCTTTCTTTACAACCTCTCACATTGCATTATTGAGCCGTCATTGAGGTTCCCTGGAGGGAGTACTCTCAGGGTCAATAGGAATACGATGGGTGCAAAGCGCGGGATTAATCCCCCTAAGATCTTGGAGAGAGTAGCCAAGAACAGAACGATGCTTCTCTAACACGGTGAGAAGACGTTGAGTCTCGTCTTCAAAGAGCTTGTCACTGATTATGACAGGGGCCTCTCCGTCATTGTATAGGAAGGCATATCGTAGGCTTGGAGGTAGAGGTTTAAGACTTCTGAGAGGTCGGTGAGCCCACCGCGTAGGAGCCGCTCTAGAGATGTTAGGAAGAAGAAGAAGGAGAGGGGGAGGGACAGCAAGAGGGTGAGGAGGTCAAGAAGATCTACAAGCTATTCAACCAGTGGAGAGAGTAATTCCAGTAGTCGCAGCAGGAGTAGGAGCAAGAATAGTAAGAGCAGGAATCGCAAGTCCGGTGGCAATAAGGATCATGCAAGCAGGGATAAGATTGTGCAGGATTATGACAATGGCCATGCTCATCGGACTGAGAATGTGAAATCTGTTGAGGTTGCTGATAGGGATGAGAAAGCCATGGCTGATACCAGCAAGGGGAGCTCTATTGAGATATCTCACTCTATTATTGATCATGAGAAGAATGAGTGCGTTGAGAAGATGGAGAGCCCTCCTACCAAGGATGCTGATGAAACACAGGACATCTTACCTGCTGGTAGTGGAAGCCCTGATGCTCAGGATCTGGAGCTGATTCTCAGGCAGAAAGCTCTTGAGAACTTCAGGAAATTTAGAGGAGCAGCGGTCATGGCAGGCAAGCCGCAAACCAATGGTACAGGGAGGGAAGTGGTAACGGATAGCCCCAAGAGCAGTGACACGAAAATTGCTGAAGCGAATTCTGTTGACAAATCTTTTCAGAGGCAAAGAAGTGGTCTTTCAGTGAACTGCTCTGTTGGATCCCCTACATTGGAAGATTTCGGGAACCATACAACTCCTCGAAAGCAGGAAAGCTCCGCTGGCAAGAGCGTTGGTGTTGAATCACCTGGAACATTTGAGGCTGGCAGCACCAGCGGGCGAACTGAGCAGAAAGGAAGCAGTCTAGAACCTACTCGATCAAATTCACAGAAGGATGTCAGGAGTAGTTCCAGCATAATGCATAGGTTGGGAAGCCCTCCAAGGAGCTCTGCCAGCGTGATTCGAAGGTTAGGAAGCAGTGCAGGGGTGAATTATGTGAATGGAAATCCCAGAGTTAGATCAGTTGTGAGCATACCCACTAAGGAAGGGCTTGATAGTGGTACATCTATCACTACCCCTAGTGCTTGTGATAATTCTCCCCCTGTTGAAAACATTAGTGAAGTCAGGCATCCTCCTATTGAGACTAACAAAATTGAAGGAACTAAAGGGGATGAAAGAAATTCAGGTGAAGCTTCAGCTCCTAATGTTTCTACTTTGTCAACTGGTGAGGTCAAGGATCAGCCTGGGACTGAGGTCAAAGATGGTTCTCAGTTTGAGAAAAAGACATTCTCTAGAATGCATGAGGGAGAAACTGTGCAGGTGAGCAAGAAACCTTTCTCTTTTTTCTTCAAATGTATGCCTTGTCTCTACATTGTACTGATTAGCTTTCTTGCATTTGTTAGGTCAGTTACAAAGTCTACATACCAAAGAAAAGCCCAGCACTTGCAAGGAGGAAGCTACAGCGCTGAATTTGCCAAGATTGTCACCAAATTCTCATTATTTGTCTTATCTACACCTTAGTTATGTAGCTGGATATACTTCCTTTCTTCTGCCATGTATTCCGGAAATCATGCCCACATCAAAATTGCTCATATTTCAGTTTTGATGCTCGATAGCTCAGATAGAAGCCTGGATAGTCAAAACATGTCATAGTTGTTTCTTTTTTACTGCAAAATGAACATTTTGACTGTAACTCGCTCCGAATTCTGACAGTGTATGGGCAGCTACTGTTGTCATGGCCTGCAATGAACTATTGCAATGAATTATTGGACAAATATCTGGCGTTTGGCCCTTGTACCATGGAGCGAGTTATGGTTGGCTTTGGACCGATACTACTATCATACTAGTAGTTTGGGTGTCATGAGCTGACATGAAAGTTCCTGACGATTCCAATTTAGTACATGAAATTACTTTGTGATATCCTGAAATCCCATTGTTCTGTCTAACAACTGAGTATGTTGCAATATTTTGTGATGTGCGGATGTGTGGATTTTGGTTTGCAATACTACTACTTCGTCTTCATCATCAGAATATTACTCCGTATATATACAGTTAGTAGGACAAGTATATATTGTAATAATAGGATATATATATTCCTTGAAATAAAAAAGAATACAAGTATATTTATTGGGCCGGTATCAAACGAAGAAAGCCCGGTCCAGTGGGCCACTGTCATTGTGTATACTAGTACAATCCCTCCCCCTCCTCGTTCACGGCGACAACCCCGCCGCCGCCGCCGCTGCCGCCGCCGCCTTTCGAGAGATTCCCCGGCGAGATGGCGCCTCCTCCCCCAAAAGGTTCGTTCATGTATACTAGCTTGTTCCCTTCCGGGGCGGGGAATCCCTCCTCCTCTGACATCGAGGCGATCGCTCGCAGAGCTTCCTGGCTTCTACTACGACCCGGACAAGAACCGCTACTTCCCCATCCGAGGCCCCATCCCCGGCGCCGCCACCCGCCGCCCTGCACCACCCCCTCCTGCCCAACCCCCGCCTCCCCAGGTAATTTTACCTCTCACCATCGCTCGCTCTACCTGTCGCCACGCATTGATGATGATGATGTTCTGCAGGC
This sequence comes from Oryza longistaminata, assembly GCA_009805545.1. NCBI lineage: Eukaryota > Viridiplantae > Streptophyta > Magnoliopsida > Poales > Poaceae > Oryza > Oryza longistaminata. Next base: position 834,448 of record CM020184.1, read on the forward strand.
TGCAGCAGCTGGATGCAGGAAGACGGCGAGGCAGCCCGAGCTGGTCCACGCCAGGGAGATGTACGGCGGCGGGGTCATCTTCTCCAACAAGAGGAAGTCCACCTTCATGCGCCAGTGCCAGTACGCCCAGGCGTCTCAACCCATGGTTGCCTTTCCTTTCTATCTCTTTGGCTTTTGACATTTTGCTGCTTTGCTTGCTTGTCTCTGTTCGTGCAATACGCTCATCTTGTTCGGTTAACAGGTTTGGAAGTACAAGGGCACGGCCTTGGTGGCTGACAAAGCACTCGAAGAATTGTATGTGACGATTCAGACACCAATTGGACTGAAAGAATCCAAGGTGCTAGTGACCGGAAGCATGAATGGCATAGTTCGGTAAGGCTCTCAATTCCATTCTTATTTCTGTGTTTCAGTATGACAGTAGGTTCCTTTAATAGTAATATATCTACCATCGTTTGATGTTATCTTAAGACTGCATTATTTCAATGATACATTGGTGCTCATCGGTGTGCTTGTGAAATCTGCTTTCAACAACAAACTAGATAACTGAAGTTAAAAAGCAAAACATAAAAGTAACCAACAACCCCTAAACACACATCATGTACTTCGATTACTCCTAAAAGTCCAGGAAATATTCAAGTCTTGAAATTTGGGCGGTTGAAGTGATTCGTTTTTCACCTCACAGTATTTTTTATGATTGGCCGCTGTTGATGCTGTACAAATGGTCTTCTAACCACCGCCATCACCATTGCCTCCTCCATAATGATATGAAGTCAGATACTTGAACATAAGTGCGCCCATCCAGTACAGTATAATAATGATATGAACAAAATTGCACCCTTCCTACGAGTTACACAAGAAGGTCCACACTGCTTAAAAGCTGTACCGATAAGGCTCAACTAGACCTTTCATCTCTTACTATATTTTTATTTTGATATGTTTTAACAACCATGCCATGTGTGAATAGAAGTATATGTTTTAAAAGAACACCACAGTTTCTTTATATTTATCCTTTTGATGGTTAAAAAGCTGTTATTGGTGTATATAAGCTTACAATTACTTTATCAGTTTGGTTTAATGATGTTCATTGTTCACTAAACATGTGACTTCTTTTTTTGTTTTGAAATCATCTGGCAGTTTATATGGACTAGGGACTGCTATAGCAAACATTGAGGATGAGATGGAGTTTTTACCTGAACCTGCTTGGACTCCCTTGGTAAAGCAGAATGCACCAGTGAATTCTGCACTTGCAAGCATCTGGTCATCTGAAACAGCTTTCTCAAAATTCTTATCAAGTGTAACCTGCATAAAAAAGCTTCAGCACTGTTTCCCTGGCGCTGACAACACCAATTCCTCAAGCCAGCGAGCATTGTATCCTTAATTTGCTGCTTATACTATGCATATTATTCCTACCATGTTTGCACATGTTGTGTCAATCTGCATTTCATTTATTTATTTTTACCTGCAAATCTGCAATTTTGTCGTGAGCTTGCTTTACTTGACATCACAAAACATGGTGGCTACTCTAGGATCTGGAGAATCTGGTGGTTCTATACATATTATGGATCTGTCTGATACTATTGACGTGGCAATGGGCTCGATGAATGCCTATGGAGGAAATATTATACCGGTTGCTTCATTTAATCGCACGATCTGGACAGCTGATTGTAATTCAGATGGCACACAGGCAGTCATAGGTGAGTTTTGAGTTGGGCCTATAATTTATGGTGCACCTAAAATGCACCTATTACTTGGAGTAACAATTTAATCTTGTACCTTTATAAACATTTAGACAGCATTTGAGTACATTTGTTCATAATTGTTAGCGTGCTATGGAATGCACTTGTACAATTGTATCCCACCATAACTGTACCCTGCTAAATTTGGGTCTTGCGTGCAATTGTATTAATCCAATTTTAAAGGTCAGGTGTTGCATTAGTTCGACACATTCTTTTATGTTCACTACAATTTGGACTGGTAGTGTAAGGAACTTCTGTTGCATGAACTAAGCTTGCTTTATTATTAAGTTTTCACTTCATCTATTTCTAGGTACAAACAGTGGTGCTGCTTTTTTTGATTTGGAAAGAAGAGCATTATCATGGATGTATCACTGCAAGAGTGACATTCTCTCCCAACAATTTATGCAATCGGTAATAATTTAGATTTAAACATGGGTTACCTTTCACTTAGATTTGCACATGTTCAAATGATAATGTACGGTATGTGTTGGAAGGATAGCCATTGAAATTTTTTGTTGATTCTTTGGTCCGTTCATAGTTTCCCTCAACATATAATCTTTTCCTGCTACGTTATTCAAATAACTTAATTCAATTTGTTTGATGCATGGCTAAATGTTTCTCCTGAATCTCATTATAAAAACTGAAATAGTGCCTTTACCAGTGTAGATCTAGATGGTAGTATAAGTTTATAGGTTTTGTACTTGCTAGTCCTATGATTGTTAAATGGTTTCTGTTTCTATGTAAGCTTAAGTTGTAACCCCATCCAACGTAGTGTTAGCACTTGAGCGCAGTTCACAAGACTTGCCTTGCTATTTTTTGTACTATTTCCAAATTCCAATTGATTTTCCCATGTTTTCAGGGAAATGTTGTGCTATGCGGCTTGAGGAATGGGAGCATATTTCCTCTTGATGTACGGCAAAAGCAACATAATCGTCCTACCGAGCTAGCTTCAGCTGGCACTGCTAGGAGGACTATTCCCCTGACACCCAGAAGGCATAATCGTTGGAGAAATCAGGTGCGCACTAAGTCTAGTACATATCATTCATTGATACATGTCTACAGTGTATTGTTGGGCATTTGGTACTGTGTCTGGGGCACTGGACAGGACAGAGGTATTTCTTTGATTGTGTTATATGTGACATCTATGTTGTACGTCTCTGTTTTATGAGCTTAATGTATCTGGTTCATACATGATAACAATAGGGACACCTACTCACTTCCCAGAGCAAGCTCTATTTGTATTCTGTATGTACTTTGACAATGTAAATGGGAAAAAAGACAAAGCTTAGCAATCTTTCATCCTTTAACAATTGTAACCTGTGTTTAATATAAGCCATAAAATATCACCACTTTGGTTATTGGTCAAGTTCTAATTTTGGTTCCTCCTAGTTTTCATATCACTAGAAAAAAATTCTGGGGATAATTTATTTTGAATGCTTATCTTGTTTATTGAGCTCATCAATATTTTAATTTATGATTTTTGTTTGGGAAAAAAAATGCCTTGCAGGCTGATAACGCTAAATCTTCAAGAGCTATTTCTATGTCTTCAGCAGTTTGCAGGTAGTCAAAAAAATTCCCCTTGCTGATACTCTACATTTGACATTTTTGTTGAATTTCTTTGTGCTAAAATTGGCATCGTTATGCAGCTTGGTTGTTCTCTCATCAGATGAGCACTACTTCTTAGGGAGCTCCATGGATGGATCTGTAAGTGCATAACTGCATACTAGACTGCTTTTTGCTATGAGCAAGTGTATAAGCGACTGTGTTCCAAATGTCTCTATTGATTTGTTTCAAAGCTGGAATGATCTGCTCACACCTCAACATATAGTTTAGTAAGATGTCAACTGAAGTTCCATTTGGCCTTTATGCCACTATGAGCTGTTACCTGTTACGTAATTGTTATCTGTGAAGTTAAGTTGCACCCTTTTTTTTTTACTTGTTTCGGCTGCAAACTCAGAACTTGACATGCAATTGCTTCGCTTGTTGTACAGATCAAGCTATTCGATCTCCGTCTCATTCAGAAAGGGCCTATACAGTCTTATGCAGGGCATATAAATTCACATACTCATTTACCACTTGTTGTCGATCCCTCTGAAACCCTTCTTATGTCAGGTAAGTCAATCCTTGGTTCCAGATATCACGGTTTCCTGTCTGCTTCTGTTAGGACGAATGGCTCTCATGATTACACCTTTAGATATAAGTAGTAAATACATTGGCCAAAACATCCACAGTACATTGCACAAGCTCCACCACTGATGATACATCATAGAAGTCAGCCTGCCCTTTGAATTTTACTCCCTCCGTCCTAGAATATGGAGAGTTTTTAGAGTTGGACACGGTTATTAAAAAAATAGGTAGAATTAAATAGGAAGGGGTTGTGATTGGTTGAGAAGTGGAGGTAGGTGGGAAAAATGAATGGTGGAGGGTTGTGATTGATTGGGAAGAGAATATTGGTGGAGAAGTTGTTAAATTTTGAGACAAATCCAAAGTGCTAAAAGTTGGTATATTTTGGGACGGAGGGAGTAACTGTTATAGAACAGAGGGGCTATATGGCTCCCTGTATGTAGAATCCTAAATCCTGTGGTTAAATGCTGTCTGATAATGTTACCATGGCATTTCCATAAATAATGTTAACAGTCTTTCAGTTACTGCAAGTCTGAATCATGATAGTGTCATTATGAAATTTGAGAAATCTATGCTATTATTACTAGCTGGTTTGCCATTATGCATTAGGCCATTTCGCAAAGAGAGCTTTCTATAATGCACATGGCAGTGGTATTCCTAGCATCAAATTTAATTTCTCAATAATCTCGAAGTCTCTGAATATCTTTACCCTTGTCAGGTGGGGAAGACAGAATGGTTCGAATTTGGAGTATAAAAACGGGCGAGCAAATATTTGCACAGAGTGTGGCTGGTTCACTATTCACGGCATTTTGCTGGCCAGAAAGCGGCTGCGACTTGCACAATTCTTCGCTGTTCGGTGTAAATCACAGTTGGGGGGCTTGGATGGGATCGCGTGATGGTCTGTTCTATGTGCATGGTACTTAAGCGACTGATGGTACTGACTCAAGCCATGATGGTTCTACTGGTGTTATGTACAGAAGCATATAAGGAGAGATGGACTGAGTTTTTTGCTGCTGGAGAGTTGACGCTGACGTTACTGGAGCTGTGTGCACTGATGAGAAGAGTCATCTCAATGTAGCCGATGTTATATAACCATGAGATAGATGTGTGCTCATTTTAACGTTTTTTTCTTTTTAATCTTATTATGATGATAGATTCTTAGGTCATGGGTGAGAGGTACTGGGAGCTATGTTCAGCATCATGTATGTGTTGAACCGCTTGTATTTTCAGTTATCCTTACAAGCTAACTATTCGTTGTAACAACCTGTGCATTTCATTTCATATCTCAGTTACCTCGTGCTAGTTGGGTGATGCCTGACTGACTGACTAGTTGGGTGCTGAAGCTAACGCACCAATCTGTTTCAATCATCAAAATGCTGGGTGACTGTTCTTGGTGTCTGTATGTGTGTGCTTTTTTAGAACTAGTGATTATATCAACACATAAATTAACAAGTCCACTTCCAGACATATACTAACAGTAATGGATATATATACTTCTTCCATTCTAAAATATGATAACTTCTAACTTCGCATCTGAAAAAAAAGTCTGGCCATATACATAGTCAAAAGTAACTATAATTTGAGACGGAGATAGAAAATAATATTAAAGTATCTAGATGAAGATATGTTATATACATAATTAAATAATAATAATTGTAATTTAAGATGGAGATAAAGAATAATAAATACTTTTATATAATAGGAGGGGAGCCAATCCAATCGGATTTAGATTGAGTGATATAGGGTAGGTATGTCACCCAATCCCAATCGGAGCCAATCACCCAACGTCGGGCGCCGCGTGCCCTAGCCGCCCTGCGCCGATCGAGATAACCAGAGATCGCCTGATCGCTTAATTTGTTGTTTGGTCGATTCATCTAGCCAACCTAGGGATTGTTCGCCATGAGGAGAGGAGCAGCAGCAAGTCATCTTCTTCATGTACACATATATATGCCTTCTTTTCATTCTCTAGATCTCTTTCTTACACACAATGCATACATGTACTCTCCAAATTAATATTGTAAAGCGACTGATTTTTCCTGGGGATATGATATATATAATTTTGATCCAGGGCCTTGCTCACCATGTCGGAAGATCCAATACCACGAGGCTCCAGGGCTCCTCTCTCAGGTGGTTTTCTTGCTCAATCTGTCAAAAACCACAAATTTCTATAAACTATAATTGACAAAGGTTTTCTTTCAACAGAAATTATTGATTTTGCCGAATCCTATTCTGTTAACCTTTGATCTGATTGTAACCCCAAACAAAAAGACTAGTGATTCTTATCCGGGATTCTAGGATGACTATTTCTTCTCACCAATTCCATCAGTTGGATCCCTGAGTTCAGTAAATTATATCAACTGTTCTGTGAAGTTCTTCTTCTTCTTCTTATTTTTGTTTCCATTAGATAACAAAACAGTGATGCTTCAGAATTTAGAGTATTTACCATCTTTCTCATCAATGGACGATGCCACTTGACATGTATTAACGAGTATTGTCATGGCATATGTACCCTACTATTTTTCTACTCGGTGCTATGTAGCAAAGAGTTTGCAGTTTACCGCTTTACAAACAGGAAAGGTTAAAACAATAAGATCTTGTAGTATTTATCACCCATTAGCCTACATATTAATTACCTATCTATGTGTACATGCAAATTTGCTACTAACTCTTGCAGGGTGCTGTCAGGGGGACTTGAACTCAAATTATTATTAAGGCCTCGTAACAACACCATGGCAGCAGTGTCTACAGGACCTGCATTGCTTGGATATCAGCGGTATGCCACAAACATTGCAGAAGAACCACAACCACGTACGGACAGCCTAAAATCTTTCTTTGGTTTCCTGACATATATGTTCATCGATCCCTTTTTGTCATAATTAACCATAGTGGAGTAATTGTCTAGTATCTCATAATTAATTACAGCTTGCAAGCTGACTGGTGAGAAGCTCATGAAGACAAGCGATGATGATGAGAGGATGAATCTGAGTGAGGAGGAGGAGGCGGCCCTGAAGGTGAGACACCAAGAGTGGATGAACAAGTTCAACCGCGAATACAAAGACGAGGCAGAGAAGGCTTATCGCTTTGAGATATTCAAGTCTACTGTCCGATTTGCTGAGAAGTTCAATGCTGAACAAGTGAAAGAGCATGGGTATTGCAAATGCATACTAGGTACCACCCAATTCGCAGATCTCACTCTAGAGGAATTCGGACACTGGGTTGATGGTCGTACGGACACTTTTGGCCCACCTAAGGTCACTAAATTTGATTAAACACATATGTATTATTATTAATTGGTGCCATTTGACTTAAGTTAGTTCGAGATGTACGTATGATCAGTAGTCTAACTTTTTTTTAAAGATAATGGAAGCTTTATTTAGACTCAGTTAATTACATCAAGATGATACAATCAATCTGAATCACCCCCGGCCTCTGCATAAAAAAAAGAAGAAACAAACAACCAAAACATCTCCCAAGCATAAAAGTTTGACAGAAACATATATCTTAGTGGCTATCAATTAATAGTCTAACTTACTGCTAGTAGCATCTTTTTGTTTTTCTGTATGATCCTTGGCACTTTTGTGCTTAGAATCCTTGTGTGTTGTGAATATAGATAGCCAAATAAATATACAGCATCATATTGGCAAATTATGTGTTCCACAAGATTGATACATTTTCCAGATTCTGATCACGCAAAAATGTTGGATGCTAGTACTAATTGCTATTACTATTCAGTTACTCCAAGTTGCTACTAACTACTTCGGTTGTAGTAGCAGAGGCCATCCTAGTAAGCTCTAAAACTTTTCACTTCAATGTTCGATTCAACCAGAGAGGCGTATGCTGCTGCTAAACTGGTAAGTTCAGATCTTTCAAGCCTCAACAGACAAAACCGTCTTCTTTGCCGTTCATTGTCAGCTCTAATCTTTCCCATTTGGTCCTGAGGGTGATAAAGAGTAGAACGGCGTTCTGCAACAGGAGACCACATATCTGACCCAGCCACAACCCCTGAGGCAGGCAGTGATAAGATGGATTAGTGAGGAAAACATCAAATTCTGAATTTTCTTATTTGCATTGGATAAACATTATTACATATATCATATATGCAAAGTTTCAGAAAGAGTACCTTGGTCTGAAGGCCAAGCTTAAATCCAAAAAGGATAGAAAGTGGTAAGCCAACAATGTAGAATGCCACCAGGTTGGTCCATGCTGCCAAGTGCTGCCAACCACAGCCTCTTGAAACCCCTGCAAGTTTTTGTTGTACACAAGTTACTACAAAATGGCCTTCATTTGAACAACACGGTAATATCTCTATGTGCTTTTTTAGATAGAGAAAGTGAGAGAGACTACCCACGAACTAACCTGACAAGACTCCCTGTGTAGAGTCCAGCACCACTGACCCGATGAGCAACGGAGTCATCGAAGCGAATTCGCTTATAACTGCATCACTTTTGCTGAACAGCCCTGCCCAGAGATCATGACCAAGGCCTAGGAGCAGAAGAAATGCCACTCCCAGCAGCAGGGAGAGCACTAGCGTCACAGCAAGCGCCTTCTTCGCCTTCGCAACGTTACCAGCTCCAAGCTCATTTGACACCCTTGTGCTGTTAAAAAAGAACATCACTTTTGAGTAAGCATTGTCACCTGTCATGGATGTTGTCAACTGTCACAATGTTACTTACCTGATAGCAGCAGCAAACCCATAGGTGATCATGTATGATATCGCTTCAGTGTTTTCACTGTCAAGTAGTCATTGCACTGGTTTCAGAATTTTACCATAGACACACACACAAAAAAGATAAGGAATTGAATTCTCAGATATGAAAGTGAAGAGATATTTACCACATTGCAATGATAGAAGTACTCATATGAGAATTCGGCATCAGCCCAGCAAGTAAAACCAGCACCTCAAACGCCCAGTACTCAAAGCTGTTATTTACAGTTTGCAAAAACAATGTCATGTGAACACCATCAAATACAATGCTATAAGTTGTTGAATTGATCAGATCATCATTTGTGCACTAACCACACCATCACTGCAGAGGGGATAGCCAGCTTTAGGCCAGGTAGAACATGGCGAAATGCCTCGGTGGAGAAGCCCTCCCAGGTGTGCTTGAACCTTTCTGATAAGCACACATAGGCAGCGAGCATGAGGAAGGAGAGCCACAGCGACACTGACGTTGACATACCAGCCCCAGCATAGCCGAACCCCAGGTAGTGCACGAACGCATGGGTGATCCCGACATGAAGCACCAGTGGCAGGAGTGCAAACACCACCAGCGGTGTCACCACAGATTGTGTCTGTAGGAACCTGAGGGTGCACTGGATGAAGCCATAGGCAAACTGAGCCGGGATGGAGTAACGCAGGAACAGCGTTGCTGTTCTCGCGACCTCAGGGTCCTGGCGGAGGAAGATGAGGACAGACTCTGAGTAAAACCAGAGGAGGGAGACGAGCACCGAGAAGAAGGCTGATGTGATGATGGATGCTTGTAGGTACACCCCCATCATGTGGTACATTTTTGCACCATAACCTTGCCCGCAGAGCGTCTCTAGAGACCCGCTTAGTCCAGTCTGCAAGGGGAAGAATATGCATTGGTTGATAAGCATAGTAATTTCTGTTGCATCCTAGTTTATACAGTAAACTATAGATGTGAACGCCAAATTCTTGCAAATTTCGGACCCTCCCCCCCCCCCAACAAGTGATTATCTCGGCCGAAATTTTCGGTTTTTCTCTTTTTTTTTGCGAATTTAGTTAAATTCAGTAAATTTATGTTAAAATTTCAAAAAAAATTCGGTCCAAAAAGTACCAAAAATACAGAAATTTGAAATCAAAATTGAAAACCCTGGCCATCATAATCTAAAGCTTGGTTTGACTCATGCCTTTTTTTTTAGTTGAAGGAGATGCCAAAGTACTACCTATACACTTGGGTTGATGTTGTTATGCACACATATGCCTTTGCAAATTCTTACATCCAACTTAAAGGGAAAAAAACATATAACTCCCACTTTCAACTTCTAGGACTCACTCAAAGCACAAGTAACATCGAGTATGACCAGTTCGGCAAATCTCAATGAAAATTTGGGCTGAAGGAACTAGAGCAACACGCCAAACAGAAGTTGACATATATTTCCATTTCATCAATAAGATCTTGTAGTTGTGAACAAGGGTGTTGAGTTGGTCTTAAATTGTGACCATGTGCTATGTTTTACTCTGTAGTTTGACCATGCTTAATTTTTGGGAGACTCAGGCATGGACGTTATCAGAATTCAGGACAGAGATGATACATTAAACAATGCCCCCCCAAAACTTTTTATATTTTAATCTAAAATAAAACATTCTAAGTTGACTATTACAGGCTTACATCTAATTTATCCTTTTGCAGCCCTTTTGTAGCCAGAACACTCCTAACCATGGCTGTAGGAGTTGACTGCATAAAATTATCTTGTCCTATATATTAAACAAAAAATTCCATCCTCCTTATCTGATGTACTGGTTGACTTGGAACCGAAAGAACACAGAGCACCACTATTTTCAACCAGAAAGGAGACGGTTATGTGCATATATTTCTGTTCAAAGATTTATATATTTTTTTGACTGATATATACCCTACAACGAAAAAAGTTATATATGAACTCATGCTTTGAAGTGACAAGATGCACTTGGATTACAAACTTCTCTTGAAACAGCGTGTGCACCTATACTTGATGAAAAATGGCGTTGAAGTTGTTTGTGTTTTTTCTTCCTTCCAGTTAACATCAGCAAGTAGTTGGTTTATAGTCAGGCAAAGACAGATGGACTATGTGACATTTTAGCACCAACATATGAGAAGATTTGTAATTTGTTTGGTCTAAATCTAGTTTGTAATTTTCATCAAAAAAATAAATCAAGTGTATTCTTTGAAACATTCATAAAAAAAATGACATGTTTAATCTTTCATGCAGATGTCCCTTTCAAAGCGAAATGACTAGCAGGTTTTCAGTGGTTAGTAAATATTGTCGACTGCGCCAATTTGTCATATAAAATGTCAAGTGTGATATTTATTCTTCATATAGCAGGAATAAGGGATGTGCATTATGACAGTCAAACTGAAAAAACATAGAAAACAGTAAATGATCCAAGGGCTTAGAAAGTGTAAATGAGCATGCAACTTTGACCAGACTGGGGCTAATTTTATTAACTGGTAGTATGATATACTATTATAACCTTATGAGGTAAATTTAATTTCGCTTCTGTTAACAAGTTTATTTTCTAGTTTTGGATACACCAATTAGTTGAGACTTGAGAGAATATTATTTAGATCTAAAAGCAAAATGTTGTAAAATTTTGCTTGCACTGACATAGGTAGTGGAGTAGATGATAGATCTCATTTCAGGTAGAGCTCATTACATGCTAACAACACATCTACAACAACCACTACAAAACCAGCTCATTTTATGGCGTTTTGGATTTAACCAAAATTACATATGCATTCTTGCCTGAAATCTCGTGAAATCCTTATCGTAGCAATCACCAACCAGCACCATATATGCAATCCAATTATTTATTTTGTCCACCAACAATAAAAAAATATATATCGAGTTTGGAATCTCGATGCAAAAATGAAGTATGATAAGACATGTCAGATGGTGGGCCCCACTGCATGGTGCACCGTGACTGGAGTAGTGAGACCAACACGTTACATCTTTTCATTCCTTTTTTTATTGTTCAGAAAAAAGTCCAAAAAAGAAAAGAGAGAGACCAACAGTGAAACCATCGGCCGGTGAGCCTCCGGCCACCGGAGACGAAGGAGATGATTGATTAGATTAACGAATCGATTGATAATTAAATTGGAAAAATCTAAGAAATTAACGATGTGATTTTCAGATGGTTAAGGCCGGTATAGATGAATGAATCAAAAGGAAAGGAATGGGAATGTGATTACCATGAGGGCGATTCCGGTGACGGTGCCCCAGGAGTTGCCGAGGGTGGCGCCGGCGAGCTCGAGCTCTCCGAGGCGGCCGGCGTACATGACGGAGACCAGCGGGATGGCGTAGTAGGCCATGCTGGTCGCCACCATCGGCGCCGCGAACGCCAGCTGCCCCGCCGCCTCCTCCCCGTCCCACCATCCCCACCACCTCCTCCTCCTCTCGCCGTCGCCGCCGTCCTGCTGCTGCTGCTGCAGCAACGGAGCAGCCACTGCCCGCTCATCTCCACCCATCTTCTTCTTCTCTCAACTCTCAACTCTGAATTTACTTTTTGTCTCAACTCTTTTGTAGTTAAGGGCACAGCTTTAATAATAATTACAGTAGTTAATTTTGCCTGTGATTGGATCGATGCAGTGCAATGACACGTTCATATATATAGAGTGAGCCACGACACGAGGCAGCAGGACACGTATTCACTGTAGCGTCTACTGTACCTACTTGTGGCGGCTTACTCTTTTCTTTTCTTTAGATTTTGCAGGACCAGCACGTTGTTCTTGCATTGCCCTCCGTTCCCAGATATAAATATTTTTGTAAGATCCAAATTTTATACAAGATATAAATACTTTTACGGGGATTCAGACATTTTCATCTAATCAGGTGATTTGGAGGAAAATCCATGTAATTCAAAAATTAACTGACGAGGTGATTGAAAGGAAATCTTTCATTTTATTCTTAGTACTGTATATTTGCTAATGTTCGTATTTAGGATCAGAGTGAGTATAGATCTCCCTCTGAATTAAAGCATGTCTTTTTTTAAAAAGAATATGTCTGCTAATTTGGACAGAGAACAGGTCTGGTCAGAAGTGAGTCGGGTCTGGTGGTGATTATATTATTGTCAATTTAATCTATGGTGATATTTTTTTTCCTGAAGAATGAGCTCATCTCCTGACTTTAATATATACAGTACAACGGTCTCCCACGAGGTCGTGCGCTTAGATCTGTGGACTGGACTCGTTCGTTGCAAAATTTGCATCCTTTGTCAAATTGGAGCTTCGTTTGCATCCGGAAGAATTCATTTCGGTTTGATCTCAACAATAATTTTGTCGACTTCTCGTACATCTTCTAGTACGAGCATCGTGTCTTGATATAACTTATCAGATGATATGCAATGTAATACTGGATTCTGGATAGAGCTAAACGAGCTTTGAAGTGAGGAGAGTTGACATACATACACGCAGCAGACGCCAAGCCGGCACAAGTCAGAAGAAACCCCCAATTTGATGAGATGTGATTTACTGTGTGCGTGAGCATGATGCTGCTGAATTCACCTACAATTCATCAACAACCAACTGTATAATCCCCTTTAATTTCTGTCTCTGACTGTGCTACTTCCAAAAATCTCTGCCTTTGACTATGGCATTCAGAGACAGTCCAACATATAATTCTGCATTGATCTGATCATATATATTGATCTGCATTATATTTCAGCCAGCACAAGTGACTTGCCAAGCAACTTGTTCACAGTATCAAAACATAGAAATAGTTCGCTACTGCAGCATTACAGACGGGACCATGTATAGTAGACTGTAACCGGTGGGTGCGCCCATATTATTCAATTCCCAAAGAGCAGAAATAATTTTATCTATACATCATGCATATCAAGGACAAGAAGATTTTTTTTTTTCTTCAGTAGATCGAGTTACAGATTGTTGCAGCAAATAATTAGCCTTTCGATTGATTGATTAATTAATTAATTAACAGTGCCTTTTAATTATAACTGCTCGATCAGCCACGCTGAGGCAGATTCTCTCTCTCTTCTCCTGGGGTAGTGCTCATCTTGTTTTCATTTCACATCCTGGAGTAGCCATCGTACTGATCCATGAAAGTGTCGTTGAACTTCTTGAAGCTGGTCATGATGGCAGGCATGTCCTCCTCAGCTGGCAGGATGGTCGTCCTCAGGTGGAACACCCTGCAGCGCACACCAACCATGCATCAGTTTACTTACTTATATATACACAAAAAAAAATCGTCAGTGATATCTTCTCAGATTTCCTAGCAAAATGTTATTGATAAGCCTATCAAGAAGACAAGTCAGATGTATGGTTCAAATGCTTTCTACCAGTTCTTTTGGAAGTTAGAAAACGCTTAACTGCCAAATAAATCTACAGATTTGATTGGAAAGGATAAATTCAGGTACTCCTGAGTCATGTCTAGTTGAGAGATCTCTTATGTTTATGAAACTTTGAAGATACATATGTATGTCAGGGAAACACCTACCCTTCTTTTTGTCCGAAACCTGACCCTGGAACAGTGGATATTCCAGTTGCTTCAAGAAGCTTGAGGCAGTAGAAAACATCGGCCGCTTTGCCAGCCCTTTTGGCTGCATCTATAGCTTTTGGTGGTAAGCGTATTTGGGGGAAAGAGTACATAGCTCCTGCAACAACATAATTGGAAGAGCATTATTAGAGAAGCTGCTTCATTCTCTCCTATTGCCATAAAGGAAGGGGCTCATATGTTAATGTCACCTTCTGTGAAATTGCAGACAACATTTCGGCAACTATTGAAACCATCTGTCATCAGGCGTGCTCTCCTCCTCAAAGACTCGAGGATAGACTTGCTGCAACATCATCAGGAGGCACATTATACATAGAACACCCGAAATTACTACCAGAGGAAATAAATACTGAATACCCGTGTAGGTTTTCTTTTCCTTGAAAACGCAGACATGGATTAAAATGATGAGAAGGGAAAGTATATACCTTTCAGCAGAAAACTTCAGATAAGAGATATCTCCAGGCTTAGGAGGGTTAACCATTAAACCCATCTGTAAATGACATTAAAACCATTTTTATTAACTTGTTAAAGCAAAGTAACATAACTTCAAGAAAATTAGTACAGTTGCAACTAAACTGTTTCAGGAACTAAGACCACATTGAATAACTCTCTAACACAAAAAGAAATGCATGTTTGCTATTCCTTGTAAGGCTGTAGCCCACAGAGGCATATATTTTCAAGGTGCAACATTATATGCTAAAGTAAGCCATTGTGCTCATCACCAACATATGGACTGACCAAATAAGGGATTATTAAGATGCTCTCAACTATTATTGTTGCAATCCATGGAAAAAAAATCTGGATATTTTTGGGCATCTCAGGGCACCGAAATTTTGAGCAATGCTCCATGGATAAATTAAGGATATCATATTTCCAGTTTTAAAGCTTGTGGTTTGGCCACTGGAAGAACGGAAAGCTATTTTAGATAATTGCACAAAAACAATGAATAAATCAATGAATATTGTTTGACTTACAAAGATCTGCCCAGGAACATTTGGACTGAGTGCGATTGATGCAACCTTGTAGATCTCATCTACTGTCTGTCATATCAAATGAGGAACGTAATTAGATCACAAGCAAACAGAAAAATGGTATGTGTGCTACTATCCAAACTTCAAAGTAAAATCTTACGTTACATGATCTATAAGACTATAACCAATCTTGTGCAAGTGCTTAATCTTATCTAAAAGCTTAATATTTCAACTGCCAAAGGCTCTTCAAAATTTGTCAAACATTAAGTTTACAGTTTGGAAATTGGACAAACCAAAGAGTTGCAAATGACCACAATGATAACATACATATAACTCCAGTTTACATTGTTCATACTCAAGTTTCTGAGACTGACAAAGATCACTCTAGTAAGGGAATATTTTGGTGCAACAAATGTAACTACACCAACCTAGTTAGCAGGATGGGCTACTGGATTATATTACATAATTCAACATATACACTATTTTACTGTGGACCAAATATAACAACAAGAAACTAGCATATTCTCTATTAGACTTTGCAACATGACATGAAGAATGTAACATCTTTTCTAGTATCTGCATCTACATTTTTGTGTAGCTGCATTCTATAAATCTATATAGTAAAGACTAGAAATTTGAATCACAATCTTTTGAGATCAATCACATATTCTATAATGGCATCACCTTGGGAGGAAGATTTGTCATTTCAAAATACCCTCCACGTTGTCCACACTCCCCCCAATATCCTTTCGACACAGTATGGAAAGAAACCAGCTGAACTTCCCTGCTCATAGGAGGACCCATGTCAAACAGAACCTGAAGAAATTGAGAAAGTCCGTGTTAACACTAGCAATCAGAATAGTTTACAATTGATCAAAGTAATCAATAGTAGGGCATAAACTCATGTATTAGTTATTTATAAGTGAAAAAGCTATTAAATTTCCACATCAAAAGGAGCAGCTATTAATTAACTTGGTTCCATCTGGTACTTTAAGGCAACTTATTATGTTCATTTGATTTTTTGGTATACCACATGAAAGTAAAAGGTTGGGAGATGTTGTATTCATGATAAAGCATCACGGGTCAGAAATCAAAAGTTACCTTTCTAGCACTTATAAATGGGCGCTCATCTTGATAAATGTTCTGTTGATAGACTTCATCTGCAAGCAGAACTAAGTTCTCATGGAAGCAGAATTTGAGAAGTTCCTTTATGTTTCCTTCACTAAGGCATTGGCCAGTAGGGTTTCCTGGGTTGATAATCACCATTGCTCGAACCTATGGAAGAAAAAATAACATCAGAGCTGAATACAGATAGTATAAATGCTACATTTTTATGCAAACAGCATGATTGAAAATAAAAAAAAGGGAAGAAATATAAGCATGGAAAAGAGGATCCAAAACAAAGTGTACTGATGGACATAAATCATCAAGTGGGCATCTTTTTGCATGCTAGATAATGACTAGCAAAGTGTTCCTCCAAGCTAACGGCTAGCGTTTCTGTCCAAGAGCTAGCAGAGGGTTTAGGTGAGCCAGTGAAGATAACAAGAGGATATGATTATCGGAACTGGTTAAGAAAAGGATAGCTTTCCACCAGATGCAAAAACAATATGTACCCCTCACTGCTTACACAGGAGTATAACAGTGCATAATGAGTGTGGTTCCTCTCCAAGGGACATGTTTCAATCATACATGCTTTAGAACTTCATATAAGCCTTTCTATTTTTGATGAATTATTGAACAAAGCCTTATAGAAATGACTCAAAAAGATTTGAACTGATAAAGAGAACACGCCGATGGCCGGTGGTGAGGAGGTTGATTCCAGTGACCATTTTCCACCTAGAGAGACTTGAACTCATCAATATTACATTGCTATCGCTATTTTACTTGGGGTATTGTTTTTTGTATGAAGGAACATGGTAATGAACTCATTTACAGTAATTGCATGAATGACTGAATAAGATACCGTGACACCCAAATTTCAATGAAACACTCACAGTGATTCCCTTTGACCGCGCTGACGCCACAGTCTGTCGGAGATTGACGAAGTCAAGTCCCCAGTTAGCCTCTTCTTCTAAGTAGTATGGCACGAGAGAACCACCAAAGAGGGAAATGGCAGCAGAATAAAGCGGGTATTGTGGAACAGGAACCAGAATCTGCGAAGGAAGGTACACATCTCGGTTGAATCAGATGGGGTGAAATTAGTCTTCAGTAGAAATAGCACTGAATTAATCAGGGCAAATACAGCTTTTAAGGAATAACATACCCCATCTCTCTCATTTCTGATAATGGTATTCAGCATTTGCATCACACCTTTGCTGGCACCATCTGTGAGGTAAATAAGTTCTGGATCACTGCAATAGGTATAGGATACAGGTGTGAGAATATGGCCCAAGAAAGCTATGATGTAAAAGAACACCACCAGTTGAGACTTGTCATGAGTACTCTTGATCATTCTGACCTTGGATAACCATCACGCCTCTCGATGAACTCGGCGACTTCCTTCCTAATACCAGGGATACCTCGGGAATCACTGTAAGCACCTGATTACATAAAACCTGAGTCAACGAGCTCGCGTGTATGGGCTACGAGAGAAGAGCTACATACACAACTAAAAAGGCTTTTGCAAGGAAGCTAAAGTTGACAACTTATGGGAGCATTTCGATTGAGGAAAGGATACATGATAAGTTTGCCAAGAACACTAGAGGTGTGTGTGTGACTGTGATACCTAGTCCACCGGGTGCCATGGCGAGGTAGTGCTTGGCCCGTGCGATGGCGTCGGCGGGGAAGATAAGGCCGACGTTGGGATCATCGAGCAGGAAGGGGGCCTGGCACAGCGCCACCACCTGCACAACAACACAACAAGGGAGAAATCAATCGATCGAATCTACTACTCCAGTAGAATCCAATCCAGATGAGAAGAGGAAGAAGAAGAAGAAGAAGAAGAAGAAGAAGAAGAAGAAGAAGAAGAAGAAGAAGAAGAAGAAGAAGAAGAAGAAGAAGAAGAAGAAGAAGAAGAAGAAGAAGAAGAAGAAGAAGAAGAAGAAGAAGAAGAAGAAGAAGAAGAAGAAGAAGAAGAAGAAGAAGAAGAAGAAGAAGAAGAAGAAGAAGAAGAAGAAGAAGAAGAAGAAGAAGAAGAAGAAGAAGAAGAAGAAGAAGGAGGAGGAGTAATGACCTGGCGGGGGAAGGTGAGCGGCTTCTGGCCGAGCGCGTGTGGGTTGCCGACGTTGGTGAAGATGATCTTCTTGCCCTCCTTCTGGAGCTCGGAGGCGCGCAGGTACAGCTCCCCACGCACCGCGTACTGCACCTTCTTCACGTTCTCGTTCAGCTCCTCGTGGTCCAGCGGCTTCCTCCCGCCGCCGCCGCCGAACATCTTGCCGCCGCCGCCGCCTCCGGATCAAGAAGTTGAGAGGAGTTGGTGGCTGTTGTGGTGACAGTGTGTGCTGATGAGAGAGGGAGGGAGGGGAACCAAGAAACAGGGGAGCAGGTGAGAATTTGTAGGCTACTGGAATTGTGGAATTTATCCTATTGTCCTCTTGCGCCCCGTGCGCTGCAACTGCGGATTAATAATCAAGAGAGAGGGGATAATGCGGGGAGGAGGAGATGGCATCCGCTCGTTTCTTTCTCCTCGTCGTCGCGGGAGGATAAGAGGATCAATGGCCACTGGTTGGGTTATCACCTCGCCTGCGGTCCACAGCCATCGCCTCCTCTCCTCGCAGCGCCGCGGCGGCGACGACGACGACGAACAAAGGCATCGTCTTCTTCGCCTCTCCCTTTCAGTTGAACTTGTCCCTTACTCTCATCTCCGTAGAAATTCAGGCAAAAATATTACTGCTACTGGAGAAGGGGTTCACTTTCACAATCGCAAAAATGAATTCGTCCACTTGACTGCAATTCTGAAGATAACAGGATATAATACTGTTTAAGATGATAAAAGTTGAGGTTCAGGCAAAAGTTCAGATAGTGATTGCCATGACACTGAAGAAGAATTCCACATGAGAAACAGTATTAGTGATTGATTTGTTGCAAAACACAGGCAAACATGTTCCTATCGTTTGTAGTATTTGATTATGTCATCACAAGCTTTACAAATCATGCTCTGAATACATTTCGGCAACAACATTTTAACATCATTTTCCTTTTCTACAGATATTGACTAACCTGATGAACCCTTTGCTGGTCACAACCTCCACATCAAAACGCGCTTGACATGATTCATTTTTTGCACAGTATTTACAGCCCCAATGGTCCCAACGTGGTTGACATGATCCATTTCGCACAATATATGTTTTGGCATTCGGAAATGTCAATGATATCTCAATAGCCAAGATCTCCCAATGGCCATGAGCCACTCAGTGCCTGCCAGGGATTTTCACCCATTGCAATTGCACTTGCAGCTCACCGCTCTCGACGTTTCTAAGTCGGAGAATAATGTCCTGGACAAATTTACCATTCCTCCAGCATAGGTGACTCTCATCAGCAAGGCAGTTCTGGTTGGATGGTCGAATTGTTTTTATGATGGAACCATTCCGAATGTTCTCCGGGTCCATGTTCAGAACTTCCATGAAGGGCTCCAGGTCTATTTCTGCATCTCCCATTGGGTCGTCTCTACTGAAAGTGTCTTTGTCAAACACCCCCTGTTTATTTCAACAGAAGAAGAAAATCCACAATGTGAGCATTCATTAAAAAAAAAAACAGGGTTGAACATGAAATATCATAATCAGTTAGTACACATGCTTGTAAGAAAACAACATCCACTCACAAGCTTAATCGGTGCAATAGGGTTCATGATCGACAAAGTTAGCTCTTCATGCCAAATAGGATTCACAGATTTCTTCTTTACACTAGTCTTCACTTTCTGTAATATGATCAAAACACAGCTCGGTAAGACGCTGAGAACAATATATACTCAAACAAAAGAGATGGAGATGAGGCAAATCGCTAGAGATATAAAAACAAAAAAGTAATCATACTTGCTTGCCGAGGCGAAGGACGACATATGGATCACTGCCTCTTGTGTCGCGGTAGGCAAGGTTAATCCCACGCACCACCCGTATTTTCAAGAGGCCTACCAATCCGTCCATAATTGGATTTAATTGTTGTTTAGTTCCTGTGGATTATCAGTTGATACTATATTACAATGAGAGGCAATGTGGGGGCGAAGATGTGCCTAATTCAATAGGAGAATTAGGCGACTTCTTGCAACCCCTGTGCCTCTCGGTAGAATGCGCCTGTGTTTTTCCCCCCTTCTGTCCTCATCGGCCTATATAGTTGCAGGAAGGAGCCTAAAAAGGATTGCTCAGGACAGGGTGAATGAGGTGTGAGCCTCAACCGTAGGAGTTGAGCTGACCATTTCCTTTGTGGCCTGTATTGAACCAAACTAATTGCTTCCATTTTTGGACATGTGGGAGTTCCTTCTGTTCTTCCTTATTCTTTTTTGCCACAGTAGTATTTTTGTTCTTGGATTTTGATTAGCTCGGATAAGAAACCTGGATAAAGGTGTGACCTTTATAAAGGATCACATTTGAACACGTGCATAACCTATAAATAGATATGGTGGAAGGCATGGGAGTCTCAGTTTACCATATCTTTTTCTTTCTTTCCTTTAGAAATGTACTGTAATATTTGAGAAGCAAATGTATTATAGCCAGAAGAGGGAGACCCCTTCCATTTCCATCATGATTCATGAGAGGCGGCAGGCTACAAAGTGTTATCCCAGCAACAAAACTTAAACAAAAAGGAACAAAGAGCAGAACACATGGCTGTTTTCGGCTTTTCGCATATATAGAGTGATGCCATCCCCTCACTCATTCGCCACCACAGATCAGGCCAGGTCCATAACAGCACCAAGTTTTTATCAACAATAGTTAAAAAAAAATCACATCTTTTCAAACAATGTTTCTGGAACAAAGTTTATGTGAGTAGCAAAATGTAAGGTAAATAAATTAAAGCAGCAGGTGTAAAATGAAGTAGCAGTTGGTGATGAGTAATGATTAGAAAGATTAACACGAAGTCTTGTGATAATCATATAGCGCCAACATTGAATCGAAGCACCCTCTGTCGCAGTAGCCGTGTGAGAAGAAATGGGCGCGTCTCCACCCGCCCCACCCCCCGCAGATGGATGTCATACAAATGAGAGGAACGGAGTGGCGTACCTGGAGGGTGGAGGTGGAGGAGGATCTCGATCATTCTCGCGCGGAGCGGAGAGGATGATTGATTTGGGGGTGCTAGGGTTCGAGGAGTGAAAGAGATCGATGTTGCTCTTCAACTTCAAGTGGACGAGACGCGGCAGCGGCGGGACGGAAACGACGGCGAGTCTGAGCGCACCTGCGGGAGGGCCCAACAAAAGGAAATCCCAGTCCCGTTCTTGGGCCGCAAAAATTCCCAATTCCGTGACGGCCCAACAAATATGGGCCGCACCGCACGTACAGAAAGAAGAAAGAATTGTTGGTACGGTGACGTGTGAGCTCGTCGTCGCCGCCCTAAAAGCTGGAGTCTACCGTGTGCACGCGGCTGGCTACCTGATTCGATTCTTGCGCCCCTGCCCCCGGAGAGCTCGATCGGCGCGCCGGCCAGGCGCGGAGCAGGACCACTCGATCGGCTTAGGAAAATTGGGCGATTCTTTCATGGCGACAATAGGAACCAAGCAGTTCTAGGCGCCTCCGACGTGTTCATCTTCAGCTCGCTCCAGTAAATGCATATTCATTTGTATCCATCCATTGATAATTTAACACTCTTTTCAATGGCTTTCGATTATTTGACATCATGGCCCACTTTCATTCACTCAGATGGTCCCACATGTCATCCTCACAAATGTCAATTAAAGTAATTGGGAAACGAAAAAAGTGTCAAATTATCAAATTTTTCATTCAGGATATCAACCACAGTATATATGTATCTTTGTTTCAAACAAGACTTGCATTTGGAATTCCCATCATTGTCATAGAAATTACATATGCACGCAGCTACATATATATAGTCTGAAGTCTGAACATCAACAACACACACAGCAATGTGTCTGGCAAAATGCATATACTCTCTCAACTCTGAACAACATTGTAACAGAAATTACATATACAGGCAGCTACATACAGTCTTAAGAACAACACAACAATTAATGTGTATGGCAAAATGCTGAAACAAAACAACACCGGTTTCTTCACCAATTTGAGGAACCAATATATGCACCATCAAATTGCTTATGTTAGAATAGTTTCCGATGTGCCGATGAATGATCAACAGATCTAGAGGAGGAAAACTCAATAAAGCCAATGTTACATTTACTCTATAACAGTTTACCTTTGCATGAATGTACCAAAATTCAGATTCTTCTTCAGCCTAATGTGAAAGAAAATTCGTTAGATTACCATTGCCAACTACTGCAGCTTGCAAGAGATAGCTTATAATATCATCCTAATTACTAGTTAGTCTGAAAGACTGGTCGTGTTCATCATTTTGGATGTAAAGGCCGGGTTGTTTAATCCATTATTATCTACAAAAAAGTTAGTCTGAAATATGCTAGGATTTTGGGCAATAGCAATGAACAATGGACAATGGACAAGACTGGATGTCCGATACTTTTTTTTTTTCTCGTAAGATCGATGTCCAAATACTCTTGATTCAATTACAACAGGCTTACTCTCTGAAGATTCAAGTTGGAACACTACGTCATGCAGGTTGTTATTGATACAAATCCTCTACCATTACTGCTATTGGTTCAACAAGATAAATCATAAAAAAAATGTTAACAAATTAAACCTGCTACTGGTTTCAACATGATTAATAATAATGGTGTTTTGCTAATCTGAATGCATCATTTCTAGCATGAATCCGGTAATAATAATAAACAGTGGACAATATGTTCTAATCTTTTGATCTCTTTATGCCAAATCTTTTGTACTTGACCATCTAGTGCTATTATGCTAAATGTTGACGTATCATGGGATAAGAAACCTGGATAAAGGTGTGACCTTTATAAAGGATCACATTTGAACACGTGCATAACCTATAAATAGATATGGTGGAAGGCATGGGAGTTTCAGTTTACCATATCTTTTTCTTTCTTTCCTTCAGAAATGTACTGTAATATTTGAGAAGCAAATGTATTATAGCCAGAAGAGGGAGACCCCTTCCATTTCCATCATGATTCATGAGAGGCGGCAGGCTACAAAGTGTTATCCCAGCAACAAAACTTAAACAAAAAGGAACAAAGAGCAGAACACATGGCTGTTTTCGGCTTTTCGCATATATAGAGTGATGCCATCCCCTCACTCATTCGCCACCACAGATCAGGCCAGGTCCATAACAGCACCAAGTTTTTATCAACAATAGTTAAAAAAAAATCACCATCTTTTCAAACAATGTTTCTGGAACAAAGTTTATGTGAGTAGCAAAATGTAAGGTAAATAAATTAAAGCAGCAGGTGTAAAATGAAGTAGCAGTTGGTGATGAGTAATGATTAGAAAGATTAACACGAAGTCTTGTGATAATCATATAGCGCCAACATTGAATCGAAGCCCCCATCCCTCTGTCGCATGCTAGCCGTGTTGAGAAGAAATGGGCGGCGTCTCCACCCGCCCCATCCCCACCGCAGATGGATGTCATACAAATGAGAGCAACGGAGTGGGGCGTACCTGGAGGGTGGAGGTGGAGGAGGATCTCGATCATTCTCGCGCGGAGCGGAGAGGATGATTGATTTGGGGGTGCTAGGGTTCGAGGAGTGAAAGAGATCGATGTTGCTCTTCAACTTCAAGTGGACGAGACGCGGCAGCGGCGGAGGCGGAGGCGGCGGCCGATTCGGGGAGCGACGGCGACTCTGAGCGCACCTGCGGGAGGGCCCAACAAATCCCAGTCCCGTTCTTGGGCCGCATAAATTCCCCAATTCCGTTACGGCCCAACAAATATGGGCCGCACGTAACAGAAAGAAAGAATTTGTGGTCCAGTTCGCACGTCTTCGGGTGCGCTCCTTCCCACTGTCTCGTTTTTCGTGCGCACGCTTCTCAACCTGTTAAACGGTGTGTTTTTTTTTTAAAAAAAGTTTATATATAAAAGTTGCTTAATAAAATTTATATTGATCTATTTCTTGAAAAAAATAGGCTAATACTTAATTAATCACGTGCTAATGGTTTGCTCCGTTTTCCGTGCCGGCGGAATTATTGCTCGTCCTTCACTCTCGATCGGCTTAGGAAAATTGGGCGATTCTTTCATGGCTCCACTCCTGAGCTCCGGCTGGTGACGTCCCCTCCGCCGCGACAATAGGAAGCAAGCAGTTCTAGGCGACTCCGACGGAAAGTACGTACGTGTTCATCTTCAGCTCTGCTCCAGTAAATGCATTCATTTTTATCGATCCATTCATATCAACCACAGTACGTATCTTTGTTTCAAACAAGACTTGCATTTGGAATTCCCATCATTGTCATAGAAATTACATATGCACGCAGCTGAAGTACATATATATAGTCTGAACAACAACAACACAGCAATGTGTATGGCAAAATGCATATACTCTCTGAAGTCTGAACAACATTGTCACAGAAATTACATATACAAGCAGCTACATACAGTCTGAAGAACAACACAACAATTAATGTGTATGGCAAAATGCTGAAACAAAACAAACACCGGTTTCTTCACCAATTTGAGGAACCGATATCTGCACCATCATATTTCTTATGTTAGATTAGTTTCCGATGTGCCGATGAATGATCAACAGATCTAGAGGAGGAAAACTTAATAAAGCCAATGTTACATTTACTCTATAACATTTTACCTTTGCATGAATGTACCAAAATTCAGATTCTTCTTCAGCCTAATGTGAAAGAAAATTCGTTAGATTACCATTGCCAACTGCTGCAGCTTGCAAGAGATAGCATATAAAATCATCCTAATTACTACTTAGTCTGAAAGACTGGCTGTGTAGGCTGGATTGTTTAATCCGTTATTATCTTTAAAAAAAAAGTTAGTCTGAAAGATGCTAGGATTTTAGGCAATAGCAATGAACAATGGACAAGACTGGATGTCCGATACTCTTTTCTTTTTCTCGTAAGATCGATGTACAAATACTCTTGATTCAATTGCAACAGGCTTACTCTGAAGATTCAAGTTGGAACACTATGTCATGCAGGTTGTTATTGATACAAATCCTCTACCATTACTGCTATTGGTTCAACAAGATAAATCATAAAAAAAATGTTAACAAATTAAACCTGCTACTGGTTTCAACATGATTAATAATAATGGTGTTTTGCTAATCTGAATGCATCATTTCTAGCATGAATCCGGTAATAATAATAAACAGTGGACAATATGTTCTAATCTTTTGATCTCTTTATGCCAAATCTTTTGTACTTGACCATCTAGTGCTATTATGCTAAATGTTGACGTATCATGAGTCTGAATCCAGCACCCCAGCCTTATAATTGTGCAGAGTACATACCTGGAATGTTCACCCATTTCAGCTGCAGGTGCACCACGCCGGTCTCAACATTTCTCAACTTGAGAAGCATGTCTTGCACAATCTGACCATTCTCCCACACAATGTGACTCTCATCTGCTAGGCAGCACTGTCTGCCGGGTCGCACGGTGCGTACGACGGTGCCACTGCGGATGTCCTGCAGATCCATCCTCACGATTTGCATCAGCGCCTCAATGTCGAACTCTGCGTCACCCATCTGGTCATCTTTACTGAATGTGTCCTTGTCAAATACCTCCTGTTTGAGAAAAAGAGGAAGGTATATCGTAAGTTTCCTGTCTTTTTGAAAAAAAAATTCAGTAAGAGTGGTAAGAACTGTCTACTTAGTTTAGTGTTTGAGCATTTGATATAAGTATAGAGATACAGATGCTTACTAGCTGGATAGGTGTTTCTGGATTCCTGACAGCTAAAGTCAGCTCTTCGTTCCAAACTGGGTTTGTTGTCTTCTTTACCACACCTGTCTTTAATTTCTGTGTAGGCAAATAAAATGACAAATTAGAGTTGATACAAAATGTTGATGAAGAAACTTGACGCTATAATTAAAGAACTGTTGATGTCAAATAGGTTAGCACATCACATCTCATCAACTCGTTATCTTATTTAGGCCCTGTTTCTTTCAGCTTGGGATTATTATAATCCAGATTATTAGAAGTAAGCTGAAAGAAACAGACAACTTATTGAAGTAGCTTATTATAATCTGGAGCCCAGCTTATTATAATCTGATAAGCTCATTTAGGTGAGCTTTTTCCAGATTATTGGGTGAAAAATTACCCACCATGCCATCCCACTCCCTTTTTAGACTTGCAAACCCAATAATCTATACTCTAATAATCTAGGAAAGAAACAACTAACCGCTTATTCTACTACAGATTATAACAATCTAGTTTATAGTAATCTGACTCAATAATCTAGATTATAATAATCCCAAGCTGAAAGAAACAGGGCCTTAGTCTATTTGTAATTTAAGTCTTCTTTACTGGGCATACCAGTACTATTGGATAATCAGGTAAAGAAATAAATGGATTCCTTGTGCACATTACCATTACTTTTCTGTTTTCGATAGTTGTAGAAAAAAAAAAAGAAAGGTGAACGTGTGTTGTACTTTGGCAGTGTTTAGTTCTCTTCAAACTTCCAAAAATTTCGTCACATCAAATGTTTGAACACATGCATGAAGCATTAAATGTGGATGAAAAAAAACCAATTGCACAGTTTGCATATAAATTGCGAGACGTATCTTTTGAGCCTAATTACGGCATGATTTGATAATGTGATGCTATAGTAAACATTTGCTAATGACGGATTAATTAGGCTTAATAAATTCGTCTCGCAGTTTACAGGCAGAATCTGTAATTTGTTTTGTTATTAGTCTAAGTTTAATACTTCAAATGTGTGTTCGTATACTTTAAAAAAAATTGGCACACGAACTAAACACGGCTTTTGTTTACTGTCCTGTCCCCATAGTTAAAATTAATTTGCAATAGTATAAAACATTAAAGTGCATCTACAGTTAACTACTTAAAAATATAGCAGTACATCCAAAACAGTATATATATAATGTCAATGTTCAAGTCCTTGTGCTTGTGGATCTCAAAAATCATGAACAAATCGGAGAATTAATAGATTTTAACGATTAATATATAGCTAAAGAAAAGAAGAGGCAGGCTACCTGATTGTCCAGGTGAAGCACAACATAGGGATCACTGCCGCCGGCATCACGACTAACAAGGTTTACCCCTCGCAGCACTCTCACGCTCAGGAACCCTGGAAGATCAGACATCTTAATTAATTTGTCATGCAGGTTGTTATTGATACAAATCCTCTACCATTACTGCTATTGGTTCAACAAGATAAATCATAAAAAAAATGTTAACAAATTAAACCTGCTACTGATTTCAACATGATTAACAATAATGGTGTGTCGCTAATCTGAATGCATTATTTCTAGCATGAATCCGGTAATAATAATAAACAGTGGACAATCTGTTCTAATCTTTTGATCTGTTTATGCCAAATCTTTTGTACTTGACCATCTAGTGCTATTATGCTAAATGTTGAGGTATCATGAGTCTAGAATCCAGCACCCCAGCCTTATAATTGTGCAGAGTACATACCTGGAATGTTCACCCATTTCAGCTGCAGGTGCACCACGCCGGTCTCAACATTTCTCAACTTGAGAAGCATGTCTTGCACAATCTGACCATTCTCCCACACAATGTGACTCTCATCTGCTAGGCAGCACTGTCTGCCGGGTCGCACGGTGCGTACGACGGTGCCACTGCGGATGTCCTGCAGATCCATCCTCACGATTTGCATCAGCGCCTCAATGTCGAACTCTGCGTCACCCATCTGGTCATCTTTACTGAATGTGTCCTTGTCAAATACCTCCTGTTTGAGAAAAAGAGGAAGGTATATCGTAAGTTTTCCTGTCTTTTTGAAAAAAAATTCAGTAAGAGTGGTAAGAACTGTCTACTTAGTTTAGTGTTTGAGCATTTGATATAAGTATAGGGATACAGATGCTTACTAGCTGGATAGGTGTTTCTGGATTCCTGACAGCTAAAGTCAGCTCTTCGTTCCAAACTGGGTTTGTTGTCTTCTTTACCACACCTGTCTTTAATTTCTGTGTAGGCAAATAAAATGACAAATTAGAGTTGATACAAAATGTTGATGAAGAAACTTGACGCTATAATTAAAGAACTGTTGATGTCAAATAGGTTAGCCACATCACATCTCATCAACTCGTTATCTTATTTAGGCCCTGTTTCTTTCAGCTTGGGATTATTATAATCCAGATTATTAGAAGTAAGCTGAAAGAAACAGACAACTTATTGAAGTAGCTTATTATAATCTGGAGCCCAGCTTATTATAATCTGATAAGCTCATTTAGGTGAGCTTTTTCCAGATTATTGGGTGAAAAATTACCCACCATGCCATCCCACTCCCTTTTTAGACTTGCAAACCCAATAATCTATACTCTAATAATCTAGGAAAGAAACAACTAACCGCTTATTCTACTACAGATTATAACAATCTAGTTTATAGTAATCTGACTCAATAATCTAGATTATAATAATCCCAAGCTGAAAGAAACAGGGCCTAAGTACTTAACATCAATCGGCTCATTATCAAAGGTCAGTACTCCCTCCGCCCCCATTTTAAAGTTTAGTTGTGGGTTATTGTGTCCAATATTTAACCGTCCGTCTTATTTAAAATTGTTTTACGATTAGTATTTTTGTTGTTATTAGATGATAAAAATATAAATAATACTTTATGTATGATTTTTTTTATTTTTTTATAAAATTATCAAATAAAAATCTGTAATTTGTTTTGTTATTAGTCTAAGTTTAATACTTCAAATGTGTGTCCGTATACTTTAAAAAAAATTGGCACACGAACTAAACACGGCTTTTGTTTACTGTCCTGTCCCCATAGTTAAAATTAATTTGCAATAGTATAAAACATTAAAGTGCATCTACAGTTAACTACTTAAAAATATAGCAGTACATCCAAAACAGTATATATATAATGTCAATGTTCAAGTCCTTGTGCTTGTGGATCTCAAAAATCATGAACAAATCGGAGAATTAATAGATTTTAACGATTAATATATAGCTAAAGAAAAGAAGAGGCAGGCTACCTGATTGTCCAGGTGAAGCACAACATAGGGATCACTGCCGCCGGCATCACGACTAACAAGGTTTACCCCTCGCAGCACTCTCACGCTCAGGAACCCTGGAAGATCAGACATCTTAATTAATTTCCTCCTTGTCCTGCTCTTCCTTGCCTTTATTAAAATGCAGAGAGAAAAGAAAGAACCCACTGTCCGTTGTTCGTCTTATTGAAATTTAGCATCGATCAGTTACCATTCATGCGTGTTTCCCATTTTTGTTAGCGGCCAGAAATGTTTAAGAGATTGTGACCTCATATTAATTATTAGAGGAGTTGACCATTTTCTTTTGGAACTTGCGTTGAAGGTCTCATGCATGGCTCCTGTTGTTTGGCACATTTGGAGGATTTATTATATGTCTAGCGTGCTATTTTCAGAAAATCCCAGATGCAGATATATAGATGCATGTCACGAATGTCATTTTTCTCTAATGTCATGGTGTATAATAGTAGTTTTTCTCTAATGTCATGGTGTATAATAGTAGTGATTATACAAGCATTAATTGCTCTATATATATATGGGTATCTAAATGTTATTAATAAGTTAGTGGTCAAAGTTGAAACATATATGAGTTTACATTAATTTTCCGGTCAAAAATTGATTAGGCAGGAAATGATCCGCTCGGGCGGGGAGGGGACGGCACGGAATTAATGGAATTATAATCTAGAAAGTCCACAATCCACATTCAGGACTGCGCGCGAGATCATCTAGTTCTCGAGGCACATCGTAAGATATACTCCACTCCATTATGCCAGCTAGCTAGATGAGTTAGCTCAATTACTTTGGTTGAAATTACTAGCTAGTTAATGATCTGCTATGGAATTGATCAAACCTGGTAAGTTTCTACATTAATGTGGCAGGGGGAGGACTTGAGAAAACATAAATAATGCAGGATTACAGGTGATGTTTTCAGTTCAGAAAAAACTATACATACTAACTTTTTCTTACTAAATTCTTACTAAAACCGATATGTCATGTTATAAGTACATCTAGATTTTTTATAACTTTTCTCTATCTAAATCAAACAGTTGATATGATTGTTGTTAGTAAAAGTATAGTAAGAAAAATTTTGTACGTGTAGCAGTCCTCTTTCAGTTCAGCACTCCCTTCGACCCATAATTCTTGACGTTTAAAATAAGTTTGAGGTTAATTTTTTATAACTTTAACTATCAATAAATTTAAAACTATATATTTAGTTTAATAGCATCAAAATAACATATATGTATATAGAGAGTATCTACTGAACATGTATGTTTGTACTGTACATAAGTAGGTATCACTAGTATGTTGGTCCGACCTAAATGCCGATCACATCTACTGCACATCTGCGCATGTACTTCGTACACAATAGAGAGAATCTCCATCCGTATCTACTATTTAGTTTTTTCTTACCGCGATCGGTTACGACGTGGTTAATTAGTAACTGAACTTAATTCCGGGACAAGTAAAAAAAAACTTAATTCCGGGTGTGTGATAATGATTTTTTTTTTTTTAGTTTTTTGTTGCTCGTCGTCAAAAATCGTCGTAACTGTGTTTACTACTCCCAACTTATATGCCACACCAGACGGCATCCTATTTTACTCTCTCCGTCCCACAATTCTGAACGGCAAATTAAAGGTACGTAGCTCGTATGTTTGTATGCATCATCAGTTCATAAGTCTCGTTGTACATGTAAAAAAGGGACATACATATGGGAGTGTATTCTAATTTTCTCGAGGGGATGTCCTCTCGTATATCTTTTTCTTCCAAATTCGATACAAATAGTTGGTAAAAATTTATGGAAAAAATTAACAATGTTGATTATTGTGATATCTATATGTTCACCAAAAATCAAGTTGAATTCGACTTACACATCGAGGGGAAAAAAATTCAGATGTGAACAGTACGCTACTATTTATGGGTAGAATTTGTCTTTTTTATATCTCGATGTGCGAATTAAGTTTAGAACTAAGATTTTATGAAGTTATAAAGATGTTACGTGAGTATTGTCATTTTTCATAACCGTTTAGATAATGTTTAAACAAACGAGAGAACATTCCTCAGGTGATTAAAGTAGTTTGGCAATAGATACGCGTCGTTCAGAGGAGCGAATACCTTGGTCTAGTCTAGTCGGTGGACCGGACGACGTGGACTCGTGGAGTATAAGCCACGATATATAATATACATGGAATAAGTTAGTTACTAGTCATTGACCATGCAATTAATTAATTAATGGAAGATTTACTCCCATGCTTCCATACATGCATGTGTAGTGTACGTACTTGATCGATCATGCAATCTATATAAACCCTAGCCCCTCCTCCAAAACCAAACCACACCACGCACAGCACACACACCTCTAATAGCTTCGAGTAATAAGCTAGCTAGCTACATTAATTAGTTACACTAGGTAATTAACTACTCATGGCTCGTACTAGTAGTAAGCTGCAGGTCATGGCAGCCTCGCTGCTGCTCGTCGTCGCCGGCGGCCTGTCGACAATGGCGAAGGTGACTATGGCCAGCCGCGCCGGCACGATGGAGGCGAGGCACGACAAGTGGATGGCGGAGCACGGGCGCACGTACAAGGACGCCGCCGAGAAGGCTCGCCGGTTCCGGGTGTTCAAGGCCAACGTGGACCTCATCGACCGCTCCAACGCCGCCGGCAACAAGCGCTACCGCCTCGCCACCAACCGCTTCACCGACCTCACCGACGCCGAGTTCGCCGCCATGTACACCGGCTACAACCCGGCCAATACCATGTACGCCGCAGCTAACGCCACCACCCGCCTCTCGTCGGAGGATGACCAGCAGCTGGCCGAGGTTGACTGGCGGCAGCAAGGCGCCGTCACCGGCGTCAAGAACCAACGATCCTGCGGTTGCTGCTGGGCCTTCTCGACGGTGGCCGCCGTGGAGGGCATCCACCAGATCACCACCGGCGAGCTGGTGTCCCTGTCGGAGCAGCAGCTGCTCGACTGCGCCGACAACGGCGGCTGCACCGGCGGTAGCCTCGACAATGCGTTCCAGTACATGGCCAACAGCGGCGGCGTCACCACCGAGGCGGCCTACGCCTACCAGGGCGCGCAGGGGGCGTGCCAGTTCGACGCCTCGTCGTCGGCGTCGGGCGTCGCCGCCACCATCAGTGGCTACCAGCGCGTGAACCCCAACGACGAGGGGTCGCTGGCCGCCGCCGTGGCGAGCCAGCCGGTGTCGGTGGCCATCGAGGGGAGCGGCGCCATGTTCCGGCACTACGGCAGCGGGGTGTTCACGGCGGACAGCTGCGGGACGAAGCTGGACCACGCGGTGGCGGTGGTGGGGTACGGCGCGGAGGCGGACGGGAGCGGCGGCGGCGGCTACTGGATCATCAAGGAACTCGTGGGCACCACCTGGGGGACGCGGCTACATGAAGCTGGAGAAGGACGTCGGCAGCCAGGGCGCGTGCGGTGTCGCCATGGCGCCGTCCTACCCTGTCGTCTCTGCCTAGGAAGAAGAAGGACAAGCTGCTCCTAGCTTGACGACGACGAAAAGAAGAAGAAATACGTCGACGTCTATGGCTGCAGCTCGATCGCATATATACAGAAGAATTAGTTAATTAATGAATAAATAACTTGTCGACATTGTTATTAATCCCTTATTGGATTAATTAACTGATTTAGTTATGTTTCTAAATACCGTTATAATTAATTGGTGGCTCGATCGATCGAGCTCTCCATAGGATCATGGATATGCATGGCTTGATTCATATATAGTACATGTAACACGTATATCAATGAATAAAGGCTTTCATTGACTTATTAGTTACAAGTAAAAGAATTGCTTATGATGATATTTCTGACTAAAAGTTTCAAGATAACTGACGCTGAATTGTTTTTCGCCTATAAGCTATAATTAGAATCTATGCTCCAGCCTCAAGCCGCAGTCCTGTGTTGAAGTTCTCGAACTGCATGCTATAGAAGTTGCTCAGCATAGTGGGCTGCTTGCAGTCCAGGAAGCTCAGGTCATGGCCCAGTGGCTTGAGGCCCGGTCCACCCCCTGATCATATAGGTTGCTATTGCATAAATAAAAGGGATGATTTAATGAGTATAAAATTTGCTCGTGTTATTTTTTTTCAAAATACCAATAGAAAAAAATTAAATTTGGAAATAAACGGTGGATTTTTTCTTATTTTTTTAGTTTTTTTTAAAAAAATGTTCTCTGCTTTCTCCTATTAGGGAGTATGATTTAGGCTTGTTTGGTAGGGTTTATTGGCTAAACTAATCAGGCACACATAATGATATAGATAATTAAGTATGATTAATTAACTATTAATATTGTTTATTTACAAGTATTTTTTTTAAAATTTAAAGAAATTTTTATATATTTATTTTACGAGACACACCGTTATAGCATGCAGTTGATCGAAAAATGTACTTAACGAAATGAGAAAACAGCATATCCGGAGCTGTTTAGAACTCAGCTTTGCCTTCACAGCGGAGCAGTAGAATATATTATCGCACATGTGAAGTGAAGAAAAGAACGAATAGGTCGGAGCGAGGTCGACCGACACCAATTCATTTCATCACACCTAAGCAAAACCTATCCAATCCGGATCCTGTGGAGTACTTAGTGACTGATTTATACTAGTAATTAATTACCACCCCATCCATAACTTCCTGCCTGCTGGCTATGCTGTGAAACCAATCATCACAGACACACCTCTATCTCCTCTGTTTCTGTTCCCAATTTCCATTTCCATTCACTTTCACACACATCGATCCATCGCTGCACCTCTAAGAATCTTAGCTCAAATTACACCTCATATCACCAGACAATGGCGGAAACACCACCGTCGACACAACCGCTGCTTCACGACGGCGCGACCAGAATAAGCCGCCGCCGGAAGGCGCGCGCAAGAAGGTTCCGGCGATGCAGGACGGCGCCCTCCTCCGAGCCTCCGCCCACTGACAAGGACAACTCCTCGGCGCCTCCAAGACGCTCTTCACCGGCGGTGGCCGCCCCAGCTTCCGGCTCGTCGGCCTCCTCCTCGCCGCGTACCTCCTCCTGGGCACCATCGCCTTCTACCTCGCCATGGACCACATGTCCGGCACCCGCACCACCCGCGCCCCTGACGCCCTCTACTTCTGCGTCGTCACTATGACCACCGTCGGCTACGGCGACCTCGTCCCCGCCAGCGACGCCGCCAAGCTCCTCGCCTGCGCCTTCGTCTTCGCCGGCGTCGCCGTCGTCGGCACCTTCCTCAGCAAAGCCGCCGACTACCTCGTCGAGAAGCAGGAGGCGCTCCTCTTCCGCGCCCTGCACGCCCACAAGAAGCACCAGGGCGGTGACGAGACCGGATGATGGTGCGCGCCATGGAGATGAACAAGGTGAGGTACAAGCTGTACACGCGCGGGGTTGCTGCTGGTGGCGGTGGTGGCGTCGGGGACGGTGGTGCTGTGGAAGGTGGAGGGGATGCGGGCGGTGGACGCGTTTCTACTGCGTGTGCGCGACGGTGACGACGCTGGGGTACGGCGACCGGAGCTTCTCGTCGGAGGGGGGCGCGCGTTCGCGGTGGCGGTGGATCACGGTGAGCACGGTGGTGGTGGCGCTCTTCTTCCTATACGCGGCGGAGCTGTACACGAGCGGCGGCAGAGGGAGCTGGCGAGGTGGGTGCTGCGGCGCCGGACCACCAACATGGACCTGGAGGCGGCGCGACCTCGACGGCGACCGCCGCGTCGGGGCCGCCGACTTCTGCTGTACAAGCTCAAGGAGCTCGCAAGATCAGCCAGGAGGACAATATCGGAGTTCCTCGACGAGTTCGACAACCTCGACGCCGATCACTCCGGCACCCTCTCCCCCGCCGACCTCGCCGCCGCCCAGCCTACTCCGGACCCGCCGCCTTCCCTGCGTTAGACATTTCATTTCACCGCCATTTTTCTTTCTTTCTTTCTTGAAATACTCCTCCAAGAGTTAGTCCTACTGTACATTTACTGATGTAAATTACTCAATTGAAATTAGTAGTTGTCCAAATTGAAGCCTGTATAACATTTTCTTTATCTAAAATTATATGTATAACCTATCTTGCCTTTTTTTTTTACTAGGTAGGAGTAGGACTTGTTAGGAGTACTATACTAAACTGATATGTAGCATGTAAAAATTACTCCACTAATGTGAAATTTTTGTGTTACATGTTTCTTCTATTCCAAAATATAAAGTTAGTACTGTACTACCTCCGTATCATATACTTGTCGCTTTAAGTTTTTATTTATAATGTTTAATCATTTATCTTATTAAAAAAAATTTAGAATTATTATTTATTTTGTTTGTGACTTGTTTTATTTTTAAAAGTTTTTTAAGTTTGACTTATTATTTTTATATTTATACTAATTTTTTAAATAGAATAAATAATCAAACGCTTGTAAGAAAAAGTAAAGCGATAAGTAACATGAGACAGATGCAATGCAGTAGTATTAAGATTTGCCCCAAAGCACTTAAGCTCTAGTACACGAAAACCTACCAAGCTAGTATTTAACTTACACCAAAACCTTCAAAGTAATTACTTAATTTACACTAAAATGGGGGACAGATGTGTGGTGTTCAAATTGCAGCTTTATCTGAACAAAAAAGGTTGCACAGTCTTCAAGAGGAAGTAGAAAAAGGGGCAAAAGGTTGCACAAAGCAAGTGAATGATTATATCCGAGGGACACAATGGCTGCAGATGAAAGAAAAGGCAAAGGCAATCAGACAGCAAGAGAGAGAGTGTGTGTATGTGTGTGTGGAAATGTCCAGAGATGGAGCAAGTGGACGTGGCAAACCCTGGTACACCAGATCATTTTTGTTAATGGCCCTAAAATCTTATTGGCTGGCCTTCTCAATCATGTCGGCCCAGTGGCATTACCAAGACACACCGACCCATCCATCCAATCCCATTATTTCCTTTCTTTTTCTCTTTTCTGTCCAAACCCTGGTTCTTTTGTGTGAGAGCGACACAGGAAGCGCGTCCTTATAGTTTGGCTTATGCTTATATTTATAAGTTAAAATTTAATTTTAAAATCTAATTTTAAATTTTTTATCGACATTTATTTACAGTATTTGCTTTGGACCGTTAAAGACACGCATATAAAAATTTTACTCACAAATAACTTTTTGTTTGTTATATACATGATTTAGATAAGCAATATAAATAAGCGAAAAATGGGGCTGTAACAAACAGTAAAGATTTTCTTTGATTTGCAGTTTAGTCCGGCAATATCAACGCTGATTTTTCTCACTACCACATACACACTAGAAAAAGGATTTTCGGAGGCGGCCCAAAACCATTTTCGCAGGCGGGGAGGAGGACCGCCGCTATCACATCGACTGTGAAAATAGGCCATTTTCGCAAGCGGGCCTGCGAAAATCATCTCAAAAAAAAAAAAAAAACGGGCGCTGCCGCGGCCTCACCACGGAAGCCGCCGGCCAGGAAGGAGCCGAGCTGCTGCGTCGCGCTCGTCGCGTCGTCGCCTGTCTGCGTCGTGCGCCGTCGTCGTCGTCGTCGCTCGTCGTGGACGTGGGAGAGGAGGGAGCTGCCGGCGCGGGACGTGGGGAGAGGAGGGAGCCGGCGGCGCGCGGTCGTCGTCGTCGCCGAGGAGGGAGCCGGCCGGCGGCGGAGGTGGGGAGCCGGCGCGGCGGACGTTGGAGAGGAGGGAGCCGCGGCGGCGCGCGGACGTGGGGAGAGGAGGGGAGCCGGCTCGCGGTTGTCATCGTCGCCGGTGCACGGAGGCGGCCTCGCGGTCGTCGTCATCGCCGGCGGCGGAGGTGTGGGAGCCGAGGAGGGAGTCGGCCGCGGCGGACGTGGGGAGAGAGGGGAGCCGGCGGCGCGAAGGTCGTCGTCGTGGCCGAGGGAGCCGCGGCGCGTAGAGCCGGCGTCGCGTCGTCGTCGTCGCCGAGGAAGGAGCCGGCCGGCGGCGGAGGTGGGGAGCCGGCAGCGCATGGACGTTGGAGAGGAGGGAGCCCGCGGCGTGCGCGCGACGTGGGGAGAGGAGGGAGCCGGCGTCCGTGCGTCCGCGTCAGTCGTTGTCGCCGGCGCGCGGAAGCGCGCGTCGCGGTCGTCGTCGCGCCGGCGGCGGAGGTGGGG
Source organism: Oryza longistaminata (assembly GCA_009805545.1). NCBI lineage: Eukaryota > Viridiplantae > Streptophyta > Magnoliopsida > Poales > Poaceae > Oryza > Oryza longistaminata. The sequence goes on from CM020184.1 coordinate 871,709, forward strand.
AGCGAGGATGGAGCCAGCCGCGGCGGAGGTGGGGGGCCGGCGGCGGCGAGGTGGGGGTGGAGAGGAGATTTTTTCTAAGGTGGAGAGAGAGAGAGAGGTGGGGAGGGAAATAAGTACTGGAGAGGAGAGGTGAGGATAGGATAAGGATGGGGGAGGAGAGGATAAAGAGGTAGGTACGATTTTTGCAAGCGGACCACCTAACATGCGCCTGCGAAAATTGATTTTCGCAGCCGTTGCTTAAGTGGTCCGCCTGCGAAACCGCTTAAGTGGTCCGCCTGCGAAAATCTATTTTCGCAGGCGGACAGCTAACTTCACCCTGATTTATATTTTTTGTAGGCGGTCGTTTGGCTTCAAAGGTCATGTCCGACTGCGAAAATAATACCCCTACGTTGGGAAAAAATGCTTTTTTCTAGTAGTGATACCAAAGCATATCGTGATTATTTTTTCCTCGGAAAAGGATGTAAGTACATTTTTTTTTATTAAATGTGCCATGCTATAAGTAAATCTAGATATTTGTAATCTCCATCTAATAATTGTGTAAGAATTTTTTAAGTATGTGTAGCAGTATTTTCTTTCCCTTCGTATGACATGGTGTCATATGCATGGTTGCACCGTCTTCAATAATTTTTTTTTTTAATATGTTAACCAATTTGGTGTAAAAGTTTACGGTGGTCAAGCAAAAAAGAATAGACAATTTCGAATAACACTGGTAATGTGATGGTAGTATTCTGGGTACACGACTTCATCTGCTAGAATCCTAGCAACGATGGAACTTTGACTTAAGTGGCAAGATTAATTAGATATATATAGTAGTGACATTTACCAACAGATTATCAAATTGGCTCGTACGGTATAGATTTATTCCCTTGAATAGCTAGGTTTCCTTTGTCGAATATAAATTGTTTCATTTATACAGTGTGTTTTGTTTTGCGCAAAACTTTTTCGGGGTGTACACATGTACGCCCATCTACCCCCAGCACTATTACGACAAGCAACACTTTCAACATAATTCTAGAGCTTGTTTGGAGGAGCTTAAGATTTTGAGAAGTAACTTATTGGTAGCCAGCTTATGAGAATTTGAAAAAACTAGGTTTGCCAGCTTTTGGCTTCAAGTTCATTTTCTGAATTCTACCACTACAACTTATTAGAATCTAAACCAAAAGCTGGACTGTTTAGGGAGCTTCTGATTCTGCGAGAAAGTGTAGCAGCTAGAAGCTCCCTCCAATGAAGTCCTGTAAATTAAATGTCGCTGGCCTTCGTCACTTTTAAGTATATTTAGAGGGTGTATATGTGGGTGTGAGTATGATGTGTGTGCGTATTAATTACATGTAACCCAAGAAAACATATAATTCACTTATATATTTCAACGTGATGTACTGCTGTGGACTAGACAATTCAATGAAAAGTTCAATCAGCTAGAAAGAGAAGGATGATCAGTTCACTCATTTATGTTTCAATGTGAATATCTCGATCCCATCAAAAGAGAAACAATTTTTAGCACATACCTGATGGTACAATTACCATGGAATAGTTCTTCTCTTTCATAATGAGTCGTGTTAATTAATACGTCGGCAGCCAGGGCGCGTGCGGTGTCGCCATGGCGCCGTCCTACCCTGTCGTCTCTGCCTAGGAAGAAGAAGGACAAGCTGCTCCTAGCTTGACGACGACGAAAAAGAAGAAGAAATACGTCGACGTCTATGGCTGCAGCTCGATCGCATATATACAGAAGAATTAGTTAATTAATGAATAAATAACGTTGTCGACATTGTTATTAATCCCTTTATTGGATTAATTAACTGATTTAGTTATGTTTTCTAAATACCGTTAGCTAATTAATTGGTGGCTCGATCGATCGAGCTCTCCATATGGATCATGGATATGCATGGCCTTGATTCATATATAGTACATGTAACACGTATATGCAATGAATAAAGGCTTTCATTGACTTATTAGTTACAAGTAAAAGAATTGCTTATGATGATTTCTGACTAAAAAGTATTCAAAGATAACGACGCTGAATTGTTATTCGCCATATAGCTAAATTAGAATCCATGCTCCCATCAACCGCATCGAGTTCTGGTTTGAAGTTCTCGAACTTGCATGCTATTAGAAGTTGCTCAGCATAGTGGGCTTGCTTGCAGTCCAGGAGACCTCAGGTCATGGCCCAGTGGCTTGAGGCCCGGTCCACCCCTGATCATATAGGTGGCATATGCATAAATAAAAGGGATTGATTTATGAGTATAAAATTTGCTCGTGTTATTTTTTTTCAAAATACCAATAGAAAAAAATTAAAATTTGGAAATAAACGGTGGATTTTTTTCTTATGTTTTTTTAGTTTTTTTAAAATGTATGCTCTGTTCTCCTATTAGCGGAGTATGATTTAGGCTATGTTTGGTAGGGTTTATTGGCTAAACTAATCAGGCACACATAAAATGATATAGATAATTAATGTATGATTAATTAACTATTAACTATTGTTTATTTACAAAGTATTTTTTTAAAAAAAATTTAAAGAAATTTTTATATAATTTATTTTACGAGACACACCGTATAGCATGCAGTTGATCGAAAAATGTACTTAACGAAAATGAGAAAACAGCATATCCGGGCAGCTGTTTAGAACTCAGCTTTGCCTTCACAGCTGGAGCAGTAGAATATATTCGCACATGTGAAGTGAAGAAAAGAACGAATAGGTGGAGGAGGGTCCGACCGACACCAATTCATTTCATCCACCTATTCGTGACTGATTTATACTAGTAATCACCTACTTAGTGACTGATTTATACTAGTAATTAATTACCACCCCATCCATTAACTTCCTGCCTGCTGGCTGATGCTGAAAGTGAAACCAATCCATCACAGACACACCTCTATCTCCTCTGTTTCTGTTCCCAATTTCCATTTCCATTTCACTTTCACACACATCGATCCATCGCTGCACCTCTGAATCTTAGCTCAAATTACACCTCAATTATCACCAGATCAATGGCGGCAAACACCACCGTCGACCAACAACCGCTGCTTCACGACGGCGGCGACCAGAATAAGCCGCCGCCGGAAGGCGCGGCAAGAAGGTTCCGGCGATGCAGGACGGCGCCCTCCTCCGAGCCTCCGCCCACTGACAAGGACAACTCAAAGACACATCCTGATCCTTGCTCATAATTAATTTCTTGCAAATCATATGTAGCCTGTAGGGTAGGGGGCAGCAGGCAAACACATATATAAGAATAGCTTAATCGCTAGGGTTTTTTTTTTTTTGAGATCAATTTCATTTTAGGAGAATCATATATATTATCGCTAGGATCGATATCAATGACTTCAATTCATTCAAGGTTGCTCCCATGATTCTCGGTGCATACGGCAGCTGTTTGGCCGCCGCCGACGACGATGATCATCTTAAGCATTGAGGTGGCTCAGCATCCATGGCGGAAGACCTCCGATGCGGAGTTGCACCTGGCCCTGCGCCGCCACCGCCGCCGCCGCCGCCGCATCATTTCTCTCGCCCATCATCACCGGCGGGTAGCTACTATGCACAGATGTGCATAATCGTATACATGCAGTTAATTAATTAGAGACTTAGAACTTAACAAGGGTGTGATCGATCTTAATTAGTGCAGTAACAGATTAATTAATTTATACTACTCCTACTGAATGATGAAATTAACATGAATGCAGATATATACGTACCAGATATTTTGTGGTGGAAGAAGTGCCTGCTGATCCCTCAGCATGGAGGAGGAGGAGGAGCTTGTCTGGGCTTGGGGTTGGGCTTGGGCCTGGGCCTGGACCTGGGTTTGGTCCCACTGCCCTACTTGCTGCTGGCCCCTCACATTCTTCTGCCTCTCCACCAGCTGCATGCGCACACTACAAGCATCACCATTTTTTTCTAAGAGGCACAAACCGATCGCCAAGGAAACCACGTAAACCGCTAGTAAGGGACAAATTTATCGAGATGTATTTGATAGCGTAATGATAAAAATATAAAAAGTGTGTGGTTTTAACCCTAAGGTCATACGTTCAATCGCCAACACGCTAAAAAAATAGCCGTCAAGTCTAGAAGGCAAAGAAAATTACTTCTCATTTGCGGTCAACTGTGGGTGAAAAAAATTATTGGCGATATGATCCACCCAACAAGTAAACTACAGCAATTTCAAACTTTCGAGTGCGCATATGAATTAATTATCTCTAATGCCTCCATTGACAAAACTAGTAATTAAACCCATGGATAGATTGGAAAATTGTCAACAAGATTAATTAATTGAGCAAAACCAATGCGCATGAATTAATTATTTTTAGTGCCTCCATTGGTTAGTCAAGCAGTAATGAATTAATTAAGCAGCAGTAAATACTATATTTGACAACTTACTTCCTTCTGCAGAGCCTTGTTCTCCTCCTGCAGTGACCTCTCCTGCACTCATGCAGGAAAACACAGCACTGTCAGTTGAGAGTAATTAACTAACAACGGTTTGCATGCACGATTCATATATATATATACATGCATACATAGTGTGTACAGTTCAATTGGTCACCTTTTTCTGCAGCTCGGAAATGGACTCAAGCATTAGGTGGCTCTGCAAACACAGACATATTGTTCTAGTCAGTCCGTCATATTTAGTAATTGCACTCCAGAATGTGCTAAAAAGTTTATATTTGGTAATTGTTCCTCCAGAATGTGCTGAAAATATTTACTCATATATTTTCTCAAAAAGGAAAAAAAAAAGAACATCTGTTTAAAAGTAGCAGTGACAACAAGACATTTGGATAATATTTATGTAACTCAGGCATGCGCATGCATGAATTATTTCAATTCAGTCCAGTTTGAAACAGAACATGCTAAATTATATTACTACATTTCTTTGTAATAATTTGCTCCTTTTTTTTTCTGTACATTTGGTGTGTAGAGGTCGGGAGTTCAAAAAAAAAGATTCCACTATCCAAAAAAAATACTACCTTTCTTGATCTTATGTGCTTCAATGAACTCTCCAGCTGCTGCTCTAGCTGTTGGAGTTCTTTGAGATTCAGGGATTCTAGATCCTCTCCCATGAGGTGTCTACACAAGATACATAAGTTAGTTTCACGTCATCTTCAGCAGTCAATACCGGAAGTTCTCTTTTAAATTGGTTTAAAAATAATAATTAGTGCAATTAGTTCGAAATTTATTTAACATTATTATAGAAATTGGATATATATATCGATTACTTGTGACATTTTTGTATGGTCTCAATCTTTGCCTTAAGTTTCCTGTATTCATGGCACCAATTTCCCTGTACAAAAACAACTCTTTGTCAGTATAAACCAACATATATATATGGTTGGTTGATGTTTTCTGTGAGCCAACCATTACTGTAAAATTAGAGAACTATTACTATTACTGTAAACATAAACATATGATGAAACGATGGAGATCAAATATTATAAAGAACCTAAATGCATCCTCATTTAGTAGAGTATATAGAAAATCCTCAAATGCAACCGTGTATGTGAATATTTTATAAAATTAAGGGAGTTATAGCTCCTTAAATTAATTTATTAGTAGATGAGAACTCCTTAATTTGCTGTCTTGATAAATGTAGAAAAATTCAATAAATGAAAAAAAAGAGGCATGTTTAAAATTTTTAAATGTACATGAACTTTTCAATTAGGTAAAGAACTAATTAACTTACTCCTAGTGCTAAACCTTCAAAAGTAATTACTTAATTTACACTAAAATGGGGGACAGATGTGTGGTGTTCAAATTGCAGCTTTATCTGAACAAAAAAGGTTGCACAGTCTTCAAGAGGAAGTAGAAAAAGGGGCAAAAGGTTGCACAAAGCAAGTGAATGATTATTATCCGAGGGACACAAATGGCTGCAGATGAAAGAAAAGGCAAAGGCAATCAGACAGCAAGAGAGAGAGTGTGTGTATGTGTGTGTGGAAATGTCCAGAGATGGAGCAATGTGGACGTGGCAAACCCTGGTACACCAGATCATTTTTGTTAATGGGCCCTAAATCTTATTGGCTGGCCTTCTCAATCATGTCGGCCCAGTGGCATTACCAAGACCACACCCATGACCCATCCATCCAATCCCATTATTTCCTTTCTTTTTCTCTTTTCTGTCCAAACCCTGGTTCTTTTGTGTGAGAGCGACACAGGAAGCGCGTCCTTATAGTTTGGCTTATGCTTATATTTATAAGTTAAAATTTAATTTTTAAATCTAATTTTGAATTTAATATTTTATTTTTTTTTATCATTGTTTATTTACGGTATTTGCTTTTGAACCGTTAAAGACAAACGTATAAAAATTTTATTCACAAATAACTTTTTATTTGCCATATACACGATTTAGATTAGTATATAGATAAGCGAAAAATGGAGCTGTAACAACAATAAATATTTTCTTTGATTTGCAGTGTAGTCCGGCAATATCAACGCTGATTTTCTCACTACCACATACCAAAGCATATCGTGATTATTTTTTCCTCAGAAAAGATGTAAATACATTTTTTTAATTAAAATGTGGCATGCTACAAATAAATCTAGATATTTGTAATCTCCATCTAACAATTATGTAAGAATTTTTCTAGTACGTGTAGCGCGCAATACCTTTGCAATACCTTTTTTCCCCTTCATACGACATGGTGTCGCATGCGTGGTTGCACCGTTTACAATTAATTTTTTTTAATATGTTAACCAATTTGGTGTAAAAGTTTATGGTGGTCAAGCTAAAAAGAATAGACAATTTAGAATAACACTGGTAATGTGATGGTAGTATTGTGGGTACATGACTTCATCTACTAGAATCCTAGCAACGATTAATTAGAATATAGTGACATTTACCAACAAATTATCAAATTGGCTCGTATATGGTATAGATTTATTCCCTTGAATAGCCAGGTTCCTTTGTCGAATATAAATTGTTTCATTTTATATAGTATGCTTTGTTTTGCGCAAAACTTTTTGGAGGTGTACATCTGTACGCCCATGTACCCATCTACCCTCAGCACTATTACGACAAGCAACACTTTCAACATAATTTTAGAGCCTGTTTAGGGGAACTTTATAATTTTGACAAATAACTAGTTGGCAGCCAGCTTCTGAGAATTTGAAAAAACTAGGTTTTCCAGCTTCTAGGTTCTAGTTCATTTTCTGAATTCAACAACTACAGCTTAGAATCTAGACCAAAAGATGGAGGAGCTTATGATTCCGCGAGAAGCTGTGACATCTAGAAGCTCCCACTCTAATGAAGTCATGTAAATTAAATGTCGCTGGCCTTCGTCACTTTTCAGTATATTTAGAGGGTGTATATGTGGGTGTGAGTACGATGTGTGCTCGTATTACATCATTACATGTAACCCAAGAAAACATATAATTCACTTATATATTTCAACGCGATGTACTGTGTGTGTGGACTAGACAATTCAATGAAAAGTTCAATCAGCTAGAAAGAGAAGGATGATCAGTTCACTCATTTATGTTTCAATGTGAATATCTCGATCCCATCAAAAGAGAAACAATTTTTAGCACATACCTGATGGTACAGGTACCATGGAATAGTTCTTCTCTTTCATAATGAGTCGTGTTAATTAATAAATATATATGGAGACAATATATATACATGCATAATTTGCAGTTCTAATTAACCAGTAGTACATATTTATTCATTTGTAGTCACTAATAAATACTAACGATTAATCTATATATACACACACAACACTATTATCATATCAATTATCTTGAACTCTTAAATTTCCATAATAATGAATTAATTGAGAAACCACCAAATGTAATCCCCTGCCATATATCCAATCACAAGAGATATATAATTCGATTGATTAGTTTGCATCTGCAGTTAATTAGCGTATAAACACAATCATAAATTAATTAACCATCACGGGAGGATGGCATGCAAATATATTTATATGCACACAATTGCATGCATATATATCAGTAGGAAGCACTAGGTACGTGCTGATGATTACACAAAGACACATCCTGATCCTTGCTCATAATTAATTTCTTGCAAATCATATGTAGCCTGTAGGGTAGGGGGCAGCAGGCAAACACATATATAAGAATAGCTTAATCGCTAGGGTTTTTTTTTTTTTTTGAGATCAATTTCATTTTAGGAGAATCATATATATTATCGCTAGGATCGATATCAATGACTTCAATTCATTCAAGGTTGCTCCCATGATTCTCGGTGCATACGGCAGCTGTTTGGCCGCCGCCGACGACGATGATCATCTTAAGCATTGAGGTGGCTCAGCATCCATGGCGGAAGACCTCCGATGCGGAGTTGCACCTGGCCCTGCGCCGCCACCGCCGCCGCCGCCGCCGCATCATTTCTCTCGCCCATCATCACCGGCGGGTAGCTACTATGCACAGATGTGCATAATCGTATACATGCAGTTAATTAATTAGAGACTTAGAACTTAACAAGGGTGTGATCGATCTTAATTAGTGCAGTAACAGATTAATTAATTTATACTACTCCTACTGAATGATGAAATTAACATGAATGCAGATATATACGTACCAGATATTTTGTGGTGGAAGAAGTGCCTGCTGATCCCTCAGCATGGAGGAGGAGGAGGAGCTTGTCTGGGCTTGGGGTTGGGCTTGGGCCTGGGCCTGGACCTGGGTTTGGTCCCACTGCCCTACTTGCTGCTGGCCCCTCACATTCTTCTGCCTCTCCACCAGCTGCATGCGCACACTACAAGCATCACCATTTTTTTCTAAGAGGCACAAACCGATCGCCAAGGAAACCACATAAACCGCTAGTAAGGGACAAATTTATCGAGATGTATTTGATAGCGTAATGATAAAAATGTAAAAAGTGTGTGGTTTTAACCCTAAGGTCATACGTTCAATCGCCAACACGCTAAAAAAATAGCCGTCAAGTCTAGAAGGCAAAGAAAATTACTTCTCATTTGCGGTCAACTGTGGGGGAAAAAAATTATTGGCGATATGATCCACCCAACAAGTAAACTACAGCAATTTCAAACTTTCGAGTGCGCATATGAATTAATTATCTCTAATGCCTCCATTGACAAAACTAGTAATTAAACCCATGGATAGATTGGAAAATTGTCAACAAGATTAATTAATTGAGCAAAACCAATGCGCATGAATTAATCATTTTTAGTGCCTCCATTGGTTAGTCAAGCAGTAATGAATTAATTAAGCAGCAGTAAATACTATATTTGACAACTTACTTCCTTCTGCAGAGCCTTGTTCTCCTCCTGCAGTGACCTCTCCTGCACTCATGCAGGAAAACACAGCACTATCAGTTGAGAGTAATTAACTAACAACGGTTTGCATGCACGATTCATATATATATATACATGCATACATAGTGTGTACAGTTCAATTGGTCACCTTTTTCTGCAGCTCGGAAATGGACTCAAGCATTAGGTGGCTCTGCAAACACAGACATATTGTTCTAGTCAGTCCGTCATATTTAGTAATTGCACTCCAGAATGTGCTAAAAATTTTATATTTGGTAATTGTTCCTCCAGAATGTGCTGAAAATATTTACTCATATATTTTCTCAAAAAGGAAAAAAAAAAGAACATCTGTTTAAAAGTAGCAGTGACAACAAGACATTTGGATATTTATGTAACTCAGGCATGCGCATGCATGAATTATTTCAATTCAGTCCAGTTTGAAACAGAACATGCTAAATTATATTACTACATTTCTTTGTAATAATTTGCTCCTTTTTTTTTCTGTACATTTGGTGTGTAGAGGTCGGGAGTTCAAAAAAAAAGATTCCACTATCCAAAAAAAATACTACCTTTCTTGATCTTATGTGCTTCAACGAACTCTCCAGCTGCTGCTCTAGCTGTTGGAGTTCTTTGAGATTCAGGGATTCTAGATCCTCTCCCATGAGGTGTCTACACAAGATACATAAGTTAGTTTCACGTCATCTTCAGCAGTCAATACCGGAAGTTCTCTTTTAAATTGGTTTAAAAATAATAATTAGTGCAATCAGTTCGAAATTTATTTAACATTATTATAGAAATTGGATATATATATCGATTACTTGTGACATTTTTGTATGGTCTCAATCTTTGCCTTAAGTTTCCTGTATTCATGGCACCAATTTCCCTGTACAAAAACAACTCTTTGTCAGTATAAACCAACATATATATATGGTTGGTTGATGTTTTCTGTGAGCCAACCATTACTGTAAAATTAGAGAACTATTACTATTACTGTAAACATAAACATATGATGAAACGATGGAGATCAAATATTATAAAGAACCTAAATGCATCCTCATTTAGTAGAGTATATAGAAAATCCTCAAATGCAACCGTGTATGTGAATATTTTATAAAATTAAGGGAGTTATAGCTCCTTAAATTAATTTATTAGTAGATGAGAACTCCTTAATTTGCTGTCTTGATAAATGTAGAAAAATTCAATAAATGAAAAAAAAGAGGCATGTTTAAAATTTTTAAATGTACATGAACTTTTCAATTAGGTAAAGAACTAATTAACTTACTCCTAGTGCTTATGATGCATTTATTCACATTATCCGCACGCTAATGCCGTGATATATTCAACAACTTTGTCAAACCACGCACACACATTTTTTTCTTTACTCCAAGAAGGTGGAAGTGGTAGAGGAACAAATATTTGCACTTATCATCATTTTTTGACACTTACCAAAGTTTTACTCATCAAACAGTACTGAAAACAAACGCCATGAGCACGTACTTCTGGATGCAGTGCATGTTGTCAATTGGGGAAGAGCTATCTTGAGAAAACGTTTGAAGAAACATCTCGTCGATCACAGTCCATATGCATGTTTATGATTAATTACAGTTTTACTTAGTATTTATAAATATGCACTTTGAATATCGTCGAAACATTTGGTCCAACCAGATTCTACCAGCGCTATTAATGTATTGTGCATGTTTGTATGTTTTCTTAAGCATATTATATTGCTTCATGAAACACAAAAAGAAACCACTCAAACGGAGTATGAATAAAAAAAATAGAATAGTAGCATTTAGTTAAAAACCAGTGCAATTTTAATTTATTTACAGAAGAATTAGTACAGATCATAACATTGTTAGGATGCTGATCGCAAGCTGGCGATCGACTTCCATGCATGTGGCCCATTGTATGACCATAACAAATAAAATTTGAGGGGATTAAATGAAGGAAATGAGGACTCTCCTGCATGATATCCCAATAAGTAGAAATTTTAGAAATATACCAGAGTGCAAAAGACACGAGGTTTGAAGTTAAAAAGCATAAAACAGATGGTTAACAACATCTAGTTTTGGCAAGTAGAACGATAGAATTCAGAAAAACTGCTTTGTTAACATGTGATTTAAAAGGCCACAAGGAAATGATTGAAATGCTAATGCAATAACAAAAGGAACAATAATATTCCCTTCATGTAAAAGATATCATGCATACAACCTACTGTTTTACCTCACTCTCGGATTCAGCTGAAATAAGAGCCTTTTCAGCATATGAATAGCGCTCATAACGTTCAAGGATTTTGTCCATCCTGCAGGGCAAACCATCATGAGCATGCAGAATCTGAAATTAGTCCACTATGTAAATGCTTTGCATTCAGCATTCTCATGACAGCGTTTAGGAAGTATATTTAAATAGTCTGAAGCTAGGAATGCCTACCAAACTATTCCAAGTAATCAAAGCTGAAATGTGGATTAAGACTAATTAATATATAGAGATCGGCATGAGCACAAAACCCTTGCTGTTTAAACAAGTATACTATACAGTAAGAATGCAGCACACAGCCAAATGAAAAGCATGCACATGAAGACACTCGGTTATATTCAAGTGCATGCATGAATTATCTTATCTTCAAGAAAACAGGGACGTTGTATGGGACTGTGTGACCATAAAAAAGCACCACATGACACATGTGATATGAGGGTGTAAACATAAGAATTCATCCATTCCAAAATTTGAAGTGGGTTGCTTAGGAAAATTTAGCAAAAAATAATCAAGATTATATATAACAGCACCGTTGAACAGCCATCAGCAAGGACCCTAACAAAAGCAGTGGAACTGTTCAAAACAGATTATATATATATATAATAGCACCATTGAACTGGGTGATGATAACTTACAAGTAATTAACACCTTTATTTTAGACGAACCTCCCCATAATCCTATAGCCGTACGTATAGGTGTTTACAGACTCCTTGATGATCAGTAAGATTGTGAGACTACAGTTTAATTATATATATATAACACGAGGATCCTGAAGAACTTGACTTCTTTTTTACTGGAACACCCTTAGATCTATCTCAGGAAGAGCTAATTAAGATCAAATATATATAAGTGAAGATTTCTGAGCTAGAAATGAAGCGCCTTAGACTGATCTTGACGCTGGGGAGTGTGCAGGGCACTGTTCCCGTACAACACACTAACACAGACGACCGTAAAAGTCCTCTTTACCTAGACGTCAGAAACGCATTTTGAGCAAAAGCTAGCAAGCAAGATAAATTATTTTTCTGAAACACGGGCGATGGCTAGCTATTATGTGATTTTACAGAGAGCAAGATTATTTTTTGAAGTCATCGTGTCACAGGATGTTTAAGTACATCTCTTGATCTAACTCCAGAATAATTAGTGAATTATCCCATCATTATTAATTAATCAGCTGAGCAGAAAAGGAAATATCTCGCGTACGTGGTCGTTCTAGACCAAAAACACACAAGCAACTGGCCATGGAGTTAAACCAAAAGAGATACTCCTAGATCAAATTTGATCTAGGGCTCTTTAAAGAGATGCTTAACATGAATAATACCAAATAAAGATTCATCATAAGAAGAGGCAGAAACATAGAAGAGGATGAGAGAGAAGAGAAGAGGAAAAGCCAGATCTGTCCATCTCCAACGTTTTGGTATCTGAGGAAGATGATGCATAAGCAAGAAAAACAGCTGTTTGAGTAATTAACCAAGCCTCACAAGAAAAGGGGAATTAATTACTTGAGAAACAGAAGATGTTTTGCATGCATCAGCTGTCAGACTGCGAACAATAGGGAGGAGTGCATGACACTGGTGGTGGACTCCTCGTAATTCGTGTGATATATTCTTTAATTATTTTCTTGACAAGTGGAGAACAAAGGCACGCGCATGAGATTAATTTGAGAGGAAGATGGAACGAATTTAAATTAACCCAAATAAAAGGCAGGAAGGAGCTAGCAATCAAATCACATGGGGAAGAGGCCGGAGAAGAAGCCAATGAATAAAAAACTATTTGAAGTACATCAAATGGAAGGGTGATGAGAATTAGCACTAGCTCAATGGATCAGCAAAAGACCAAAGAAAGATCATCAGCTACATAGATAGCTGATGTAATCACAAAGTACACTTAGTAGTAGATCCTCTTATATATAATCCCCTTGAATCTAAGCAAGCACATGATGTTAACAAAGACCGGCCACCAAGTGCGTACTACACATATATATTTTACTCCATTAGTAGTACTCCATATGATGAGAAATTGAGAGGATCGGAGGAGATGAATTAGCAGTAGGGTAATTAACTAAAGAAAGGAGGGGAAAATTAATGAAAACCGGCCATCAATCCCAAAAAGGGTATGCAGGGTGTAGAGAGAGAGAAGCAAGCTAGCAGGAAAGCAAAAGGGGAAACAAGAAAGGAAAGGGAAAAAATAGAAAGAGAGAGAGAGATGATTTCCCGAAATGAGGAGGCATGCAGCTGACTCCTCCTCCTGGAGTAGCTGAGCTAGCTTGGATTGGACTGTGTTGCATGTGTTGCAGCACTAGTGAAGCATAAAATCATCAGCTGTAGCACACATGCAACCAGATGCACAAACCAAACATGGCAAATTCAGAGAGCAGCAGCTAAAAGATCCATGGAAGCGGCCAGAAACGGCAAGAAGGAGAATTATTGAGTTCATCCATCTCAGGCTGGCTCAGGTGCTCCAGAAATGGCAAGGATTATATGTACCTGGAGTCAGTGGCGTACTCGTAGAGCTTGCCCTTGGGGGAGAAGACGATGGCGGCGACCTCGGCGTCGCAGAGGACGGAGATCTCGTGCGCCTTCTTCAGCAATCCATTCCTCCTCTTGGAGAACGTCACCTGCCTGTTGATCTTGTTCTCTATCCGCTTCAGCTGCACCTTCCCGCGCCCCATCCTCGCCGCTCGCCGCTCGCCGGCGGCCGATCCCGATCTCGATCCGAGCTAATAACCTTAGCTGCTACAAAGCTAGCTAGCTGAAGGAGGAAGACGAACTAGCTAGTGGAAGAAGAAGAAGAGGAGGAGGAGAGGGATCGGCGAGAGAGAGAGAGAGAGAGGCCTTTTTGCTTTTGGGGACGGGTGTCAGTATGCTGTCGAGCTGTGATTGGTCCCGGAATCCTGGGGCCCACCTGCAGCCTCTCAAGCCTGCTGACACACCGATTACATTAATATTAATCTGGTGAAAAATAATTGGATTAATTATTTTAATATATATAATATAATAACGGCATGTTACGTGAGAAGGAAAGCTTGGGGTCGATTCTGCTGCTATGCTACCTCCTCGTACGGTCGAACTCCCAACCCCTCAACTCCTTTTCTCCATTTCTTTATTATTATCTTGTCTTTTTTATTGATATATTGATAAATGTACACATGAATACATGGCCAATTATTTAACTATAATCAGGTTGTCTTTTTTTACGATATGATCTATTCACTATATATATTTAAAGATGGGAAAACTAAGTTTAACTTTTCTAACGCTAAATATAAATATAAATAACCGGAGGGAGTATATTGGTATTTACTTTCTCAATTACAAAATACCTTATTTTCAAATTGATTCAGTTGTAAAATAAATCTTTTTTTTAAGAGACGTGTGGAGATATGTGATCCACTAGCTGTTTTTATTGTCCTTATTTTATCTCTATTGGTTAAACCCCACTCTCGCCCACCCTACTTGTAATCGTTTTAGGTGCAAAAATCATTTGTTAGAGCTTGGGCATGCCAAAAGTCTAGCTAAACATGTGGAGTAGTATATATAATAGAAGCATATAATCTTAGGTGGTGTTTGAATCTCCTGAAGATGAAGATAAAGATTAAGTGTTTCACGCAAAACGAGGTGGTAATAACGTGTGATTAATTGAGTTTTAATTATTACAAACTTGAAAAATGAATTAATCTGATATTTTAGAGCAACTTTCATATAGAAAGTTTTCGCACGAAACACATCGTTTAACAGTTTGAAAAGCGTGCCATAACAATCCAAAATTTCATCCAACTATTGTTGGAGAAACGAACGCAGCCTAATGAAGTGCATATTCGTCTTTTCACAACCATACTAATATATCTGAGACCAGCTAAATAGTATAAGGCATTTTAGAGATGGAGAGAGCAGTGTACACACATAACACATATGTATGAATATATATACATTTCCAACAGTTATTGCAGAATTTGTGCACCCTTTTGTACCAATTCGTGCATATGAATACATGGTCAATAGTTACATATACGCGCACGACGTACCATGTCGTTTTCGAAACCTTGAGATTTTCTTTAATTAGTCCATCGAAATTAAATCGTGGTAAAATTCAACTCTCTAAGTACGTCCACTGCATTAATTTATAGTACGTAAGTCGCTTGTGAGATAGCGTAGCATCCTAAGAAATCACGCAGTACACTCAGTGTGATTTACAGAGTTATTCCATTATAATAAGACGTTTTGACTTTGGTCAAAGTCAAATTACTTTTTAACTTTTCAATCCAAGATAAATTTATTATGAAAATATATTCAAATGACTCTAATTAATTTAGTATTATAAATATTATTATATTTGTCTACAAACTTAGTTAAACTTAAAACAGTTTAACTTTGACTAAAATCAAAACGCATTATAACCTGAAACGGATGGTGTAGTATATATGAGTGAAAACTATACCAGTCGTTTTCAAATTATATATGGTGCTTTTTGCACAGTATGGCTAGTATGATTTTTTTTTGGTCTGTCAATGTTCACTGATATAGTTCATTAATTACTACTCTCTCTATTCTTTTTTCATATGACATTGGTCAGTATATTTAGGAATGGATCGGAGGTGGTATCAATTGTAGAATAGGCGAATATTAATAAAAGTCAGTACTAATTAGCCAAGAATATTATTGCTTGCAACTGTTGAACGCACTGTGCCAAGAAAGATCTTTTATATTTGGTGGCAAAAACTGTGTGGTGTTGTTTACTGCAACTGGTGCTCCTGGCGCTGGAGATGCTGCAATCCCAGCTCGACAGCTCTCTCCTCTATCACTCTGATCCATTCCATATAACATTTGCATTGCGTCATGACCTGACCTAGCCTCGATCGCAACACCAATTGGCCTCTCTCTCTCTCTCTCCGAGAGCATGGCCTACATATATAGTACTACGTATGTATACTAGTAGTTGCACAAATGATATATATACCCAATACAACAATTGTATAAAATTAGTCATCTTTACATACAGAGCACTCTAGTTTACACACTTTACATCCACACTAGGCCCTGTCAATGGTTGGTTTCAATGAGGCCCTGTTTAGATCCCACCCAAAATTTTACACCCCGTCATATCGAACACATGCATGAAGTATTAAATATAGGCTAAAAATAACTAATTGCACATATTGCGACTAATTTGCGAGACAAATCTTTTAAGCCTAATTGCTCCATGATTTGACAATGTGGTGCTACAGTAAACCTTTGCTAATGACAGATTAATAAGGCTCAATAAATTCGTCTCACGGTTTACTGACGGATTCTGTAATTAGCTTTTTTATTAGTGCCAAACACCCCATACGACACCCTATATAATATCCGATGTGACACGCCAAAACTTTACACCCCTGGATCTAAACACCCCCTAAGTATGTGGCCCTGTCTTTTAGAGAGTTTTTGATAGATGATGTGAAGTTAATAGTTGGCTATGCTATTAATGGTATAGTTTAATAGTACAGTCAACTACTAACGGAGGATGTGAACCTCATAACACATAACTTCTTGGAGTTCGTGCAGAACAGAGGATTGTAAAACACAGGAAAATCATAGAAATAACCGTTTGATTAAACCGTAGGAAAAAGTAAGAATCAGATAAGAGAGATAAACTCAAAGGAAAATTTCCAAGAGGTTGAAGCTCTTGCTAAATTTCCGCCAAAATCTCTATAGAATTGTTCATTCCATAGGACTTTAATAGATAGGATAGGATATGATAGGATTCAATCTTTTGTTTCAAATGTATTTATATGATTTTTTCCTATAGGATTAAAATTCTCCAAAATTCCTATGTTTATCCTCTAAATCAAAGAGGCCCTTAAGCTTTTCATCTAGATTACAAGGATCAAAAGCTATAGAATATAGAAATCTATACCTAATAAAAAATACATAAGGCTTCCACCTATAATTTTCGTCTGTTTTCCTTTTTTTTCCCATCTTTTTCCGTTTTATTTTATTTTTCACCGTTTTCCCTTTTTTTTCTTTTCTTTTCACCGTTCCCCCCTTTTTTTCTTTCACCGGTTTTCCGGTTTCTTTCTTTTGTCTCTATTTTTTCGTGGTTTTTTCGTCGGGCTGAACCCTAGCGCCGCCGCCACGTCGATTTTTCTCCCCCATACGTTTCCTCCTCCAATTGATTGCAAAAACCGATTCCCCACTACTCTCTCATCATATTCCCTTTGAATGGAGAGGATCGGCTCCGTCAAGGTATGAGCACGGGACTATGCGAGCTCGATCGGATTACCGGAATTGATGGGAGGATAGGCTCCGCCATGGTACGGGCACATGACTATGCGAGCTCGACCGGATTATCGGATTTGATGGGAGGATAGGCTCCATCATGGTACAGGCAGGGGACTATTCGAGCTGGGCTTACAGCTCCACTTGTGGGCGAGCTGAGCCAAAGAGAGGTAGGTTGAGCAGAGAGAGGTAGCGGACTGGGCTAGGACTGGAGCTGAAAATGAAGGAAGGAATGAGTGTTCGGTCCAAAACCAAGAAAGCATTCGGTCCAAAACCAAGGGAGTATAATGTATACGCTAAAAAAATATTTTTACTGTAGCAACGCACGGACATTTTTTCTACTCCATAAAGTTATAAGTAAAAAACACACTTTTCTAGATTATCACCAGTTGGCTATTCACCATTTGCTTCTCAACATTTCTAGCATTTCTAACAGGACCTATTATAGTCACGTACAAGCGACGACCATAGTGGAAGGGGAAATATATTATTGTTGAAAAATAAGTGAAAAGTCAACATGTTTAGTTTTATTTTATAAAAATTTCCAAGGATATGTAGATACTATTGGTTTTATATGGACGGAGAGCAAAATGTGCACTGCGTGGTTTTTCTCGTGTGGTGATCTTTCCAAAGGATTCTTAATTTTGATGTTGACTTGAAAGACGAAATTAATAGCATTAATTAGTTTATTTCATCAAGAATATGATGAGATCAAGCAAAGAAAATAAAGCTGTCAATTGATAAAATAAAGCTGTCAAGAGGCGACATGACGCTTGCTAGTGATGTCTAACCAGCTATATATTGCTAGTGCCATTTGCAGCTAGAGAGTAGCTAGCTTCAGGACTTCAGCCTATTTCAACATGAGGTGGAGGCTGCATGCTGATGTGAGGCATGCTTAAAAATATCGCACAACGTTAACGGCACAAGAGATACTCTCTCCGTTCACCTTTACTGGCGTACCGACTCTCTCGGTCCCATGATACAGTAACGTACTCCCCCGTCCCATAAAAAATCAACCTGGTATCGGATGTGACACATTCTAGTACTACGAATCTAGACATACATATGTCCAGATTTATCGTAATAGAACTTCCTTTGTTTCTAAATATTTGACAACGTTGACTTTTTAACACATGTTTGATCATTCGTCTTATTCAAAAACTTATATGTATACATATAAGTATATTTAATAATGAATCAAATGATAGAAAAATAATTAATAATTACTTAAATTTTTTAATAAGATGAACAGTCAAACATATTCATGTTAAATTTTCTATGGAATGTGGGTGTAGGGAAGTAATCCATAGGAATTTTGCAATCATGTTCCTTTGTTCCAAAGGATACTATAGGAATTTTTTTTCAAAGAATTTGATCCCTCAAAATTTCCTATGAATTTCCTTTTACTGGTGGAGAAACCGTTTATAGTCCCAGTTGGTAACCCCTTTAGTCCCGGTTTTTCAACCGGGACTAGGAATCCGGGACTAAAGATACCCATCTTTAGTCCCGGTTGAAATAAGCGGGACTAAAGATCCATCTTTAATCCTGGTTGGTGTTACCAACCGCGACTAGAGAGAATGTATCTTTAGTCCCAGTTAGTATTACCAACCGGGACTAAAAAGATTGTAGCGACAGTCCCAGTAAGTCTCCTTTTTCTTTTTTTTTTTTCATTGTTTCTTTAGGAGTTTAATCCCTGTATTTTCTCCCAAATCGAGTGGGATGCATATCCCCAAATCAAACCCCAAATCCCAAATCAAAGTAACATCCCAAACATTCACATCACAAATCTTAAGTTACTTATACACACAAATCAAATACATCACAAATCTTAAAAAAATTACACACAAATCAAAATACATCACAGATTATATATCTCAGATCCATGCAACGAATCACAAAATTATACATCTAAGTGAATCACAAATTGTAAAAAGAAACAAAAGAAAAAGAGAAAGGATGTTGGTAGCGTCTGTCGCCTGCCACCTCTCGTCACTCACCACGGGCGCGGCCCCGCCGGCTACTGGCAGCCGGATGGGAGGGGTGCATGGAGGGGGAGAAGGCCGGGGATGGGAGGAGGAAGGGGAGGAGGGGGGCGGAGGATAGGGGAGGGGAGGAGGAAGGGATCGATCTGAGGAGAGGAGAGGGCGGTTGTGAAGGAGAGGATAAGTGTGAGGGGGCCGGTTGTGGTGGAGAGGGTAAGAGAGAGGGATTATATACCATGCATTCAATTGGACTAAAGATAATCAAGATCACTAAAGTAGTGATATTTAGTCCCGATCCTCGGCTCCTGACAGGCTACTGACAGGGGATGAACTGGGACTAAAGATTATCTTTGGGTCGACCCAACAAAGATCAGTTTTTCAGTAGTGTTTATTTCAAAGAAAGCCCTAAATTGAAGTATATTGGCATAGTCGTCAGGTCACATTTACCGCCATTGTCAGCCCTTGAGCCCCTGTAGCCACCATCACCATACATATATCCCTACTCCTTTGGGAGTTAGGGTGAACGAAATGGAGAGAAAAAAACAATTAAGGACGATAGATGTGTAGCATCACTAAGCTAACAATAAGAGCTAGAGCAGGATATATAGATCCGATATTACGGTGCACGGTAGTTAATTCTCTCTTCTTCTTTTTTTCAAAAAGAAAATGAGGCTCATCGTGCACAATGTTATTGCTAAGTTCCATTTAGAAAGAGGTT
Source organism: Oryza longistaminata (assembly GCA_009805545.1). Taxonomy (NCBI): domain Eukaryota; kingdom Viridiplantae; phylum Streptophyta; class Magnoliopsida; order Poales; family Poaceae; genus Oryza; species Oryza longistaminata. The sequence goes on from CM020184.1 coordinate 892,126, forward strand.
ATTGCTAACCAACCAGAGTAGATAATTAAAAGCTGTAAGTATAACATAATTAGGGGAAAAAACTAGGAGCAAGATGACGTAGGACTGTGCAGGTATGGGACAGTCGGAGCAGCTAAATGGTCAAGCTGGTGAAAGGAGAGCAGTTAGCTTTTGTAGCTTCTTTTTATTTTTAACTGAAATATGTAAAGATTCCATTACATAAGTGCAATAAGTTGAAAATATGTAAGCAATTCTAGCATTTAAAAATTATCCTGTAAATATAAGTATTTCTAGAGTGCTATTCTCCCAATCCAACCACTTCATAACTCCATTTGTTGCTGCATGTCTGGAGCGATCTTTCTTAAACTTATTTGGGAAATGTAGAACAGGACAATCCGAAAATTCTTGGGAATCTGATGGGCAACGAGGAGGAGGAAAAGACAGCGATTGGCCATTGCATGCTAGGCTCTAGCTGTGTGTGGGCCTGGATTTCTTCTCTCCTTTATTGGGCCGATCCATATAGATTCTCTTTGGAAATATGATATACTTATTTGTATAGTATAGTCCTCCATATAAATATGCGTGTATTTTTCATGGCAATGCATGACAGCTACATACATATATACCGCTAGTGCTAGTTCATGCTAGAAATATACTTAATTATTTGCCAAAAGTAGTGAAACGTGTCACCACATTTCCCTTGGTTCTACTATATATTCTCCATGGTTGGATTTGGATATGCATGAATTAATAATAATGCACGGGTTTGCTAGCTACTCCTAACTTAATTGAAATTATTATTGTTGTTTGTAGTAGCATCTTTCTCAAATCAGTCACAGGTGCAGACCATAACGCACTACTGTAGCTAATTTATGGATGTGTTGTCTATGATGATGAGTAGCTAACCGGCCCACCACAGCTTCTTTTGTCTGCATATATACATTGGCTTATTGGAAGACTAGTTGTAGTAAATGGAGCCAACAAAGCCAACTACCACTAGTGTACTCTGTCGACTCCATCCACAACTAGCACTATAGGGCTCTTCACTCTTGATGCAACGGTTTTGTTTTTTTTTTCCTCCTCTTTTTTTTTCTGTTTTTTATTAGGCCCTGTTTAGTTTTAAAAAAAATCACACTGTCACATCGAATGTTTGGACACATGCATGGAATATTAAACGCAGGAAAAAAAAACCCACTTACACATATTGCGTGTAAATTACGAGACGAATCTTTTAAGTTTAATTACGCCATGATTTGACAATGTGGTGTTACAGTAAATATTTGCTAATAACAGATTAATTAGGCTTAATACATTCGTCTAGCAGTCTCCTGGCGGAATCTGTAATTTGTTTTGTTATTAGACTACGTTTAATACTTTAAATGTGTATTCGTATATCCAATGTGACAACGAAACCCTAAAATTTTTCCCAACTAAACAAGGTCTTTGATCCAATCATTGGAGTTACAAGGCAAAAAATAGCTGTAAGAAAAAGAGAAAAACAACACGAGGATATATTTACATGAGCAATATAATCTCTCAATACAGAGCAATACCCTTGGAGTATATCATTTCGTTGATCCGGCTTTTTAGAGAAAGCCCAAGGTAGAAACAGAATCTTGTACAGAATAGAAAAGGACATCATATGTATAGTGCACTAGCACATCTCTTCAGTTATTCGCTTTTTAGGACAAAAGGATATATAGCAGATGCTTAGCTACACTAGCTGTACGAAATTAATCAACTTCAATATATATGTTTGCTTTAAATCTTTCAAAAAGATTTGCCCTTTTTAGGAGAAAAATGTGGATGTAATAATCGCATTAATCCAATAATATATCTCATCGAGCTTGAAATTAAAATACCACCACGAGACGATGGGACATGCTTCAATATATGCCATGGAAAAAACTCACAACTTTGGAAAATGACATCGTCCATATATTCATTTTGTGTTCACGGGCAATAATAGTGTCGCTCTCCTTTTGGATGGGTGTAATTGTTGTTGTTTTGGACAAAAAGTTTACCTAATCACTTCAAGTACAAGCCAAGGCAATTTGTAATAATTCCATCAATCTCAAAATATGTTGGACGAATAAGATTTTTAAAGGTGTATATTTAAATAGGTAGGATAAGCTAGCGGGTATACATTGACAGATAATTATAGTGCTTGCACGTGTATATGAGCATCTCTATCGATACAATTTCAGAAAAAGGTGTTTTGTGTAAAATTCTCAGTCTGCAGTTCCGCATATCCTTTCCCTTCCGTTAATTCTGCAATGAAAGTGACAAGTTAATTAGGACTATTCAAGATCTTCGCTGCGTACTCCCTCCGTCTCTAAATATTTAACGTCGTTGAAAATTTTAAACATATTTGATCGTTCATCTTATTTAAAAAATTTAAGTAATTATTAATTCTTTTCCTATCATTTGGTTCATTATTAAATATACTACTACTCAAGTTTTTAATAATATATATTCACAAAAGTTTTTGAATTAGATGAATGATCAAACATATTTAAAAAAATTAACGGTGTCAAATATTTAGGGACGAATACAGAACTCTCAGGATCAATGGTACGGTATGGCATTTCTCAATTAGGTATCTTTGCTAGCTTGACGTACTTGTGTGTATCTCTCTTGATAAAGACAACACTGCTCAAGATCAATGTTATAAAACCAGCCCCGAAATCGACATCGGTAGCTAAACGCGAAAGAAAACGCCATAGGAGATCCAAACATGATGACGATACCGAGGCACGATATTTGATAACGGAGTTCAGCCGAGGCCTACATCTCCGGGGCACTGATTACGAGCGCTCATCCCCGATCTAGCATATTACAGCGTATCAGAGTTACAACGACTCACGGCCGGTCGCCGCCGGCAGCCGCTCCCTCTCGCTATGCTATGTCGCCATGCGGTTACAACAGGCACACCCCTCTATTTATGAGAGATCATAGGACAGAGTCCGACTCTTACTCTAGTCCTACACCTAGTACAACTCCAAGTCCTAAACTGTAATCGACTACGTACACATATTCGACACAAACTCTAACAATCAATGGTACGGCTTTTTGTTAATTTCCCCTTAACATTTATCGGGAAATTAATTAGATGCTTTGTACGTCTATAACTCTTCTCTTGACACTGACATATCGAGAGAGGAAAAAAAAAACCATTCTCTCGGATATTTAATTTGTACGCGGATATGTTTGCTAGCTAGTACGTACCTCTCCAATTAGGGCCAAGGGAATAAGTTTGGTTCCCCTAATAACCAGGAAAATTTCCTCGCCAAACTTGCCCACTATACTCTACCAAGCCAGTCTAATAAGTCAAACATATAGGTACAAATACATACTAATTAATTAATTATATGTACTCCCTCCGTTTCACAATGTAAGTCATTCTAGCATTTCCCACATTCATATTGATGATAATAAATCTAGACATATATATATCTATTTAGATTCACTAACACCGATATGAATGTGGAAAATGCTAGAATGAGTTACATTGTGAAACGGAGGAAGTACTAGCTGATACATAATTACGGCCGTATATACGTACGCACGCATGGACTGTGGATAATTGAAGAAGGAATAATAATAATTTGTAGTCCACGCAAGTGAAAAAGATATATACTCCCTCCATCCCAAAATGTTTGACGCCGTTGACTTTTTAAAAAATATTTGACCGTTCGTCTTATTAAAAAAATTAAGTAATTATTAATTCTTTTCCTATCATTTGATTTATTGTTAAATATACTTTTATGTATATATATAGTTTTACACATTTCACAAAAGTTTTTAAATAAGACGAATGGTCAAATATTTTTAAAAAAATCAACGGCGCCAAACATTTAGGGAAGGAGTCAGTATATAGCTCACCGCAGAATCGAGTCGATCGATGTGTTCCTTTTTAAGAAAAAAGAAGAAGAATAATCTGAGTTGATTTGTCATGAGATTATACTCCAGCAATGGACACGATCCCTACCTACCTACGTACACCGTACCACCAACTATATATACATTACTAGCATGTGCCCCGCGCGTTGCCGCGGAACATAATGAAAATTGGTTATTATAAGCATGGAGTGAAGCACGGAAACAAAAGGTATTCATGTAGATTTTGAAATATAAATCCAACGTCAAAGCTGATATGATTAGAAACTGCGGTGTCGTTAATATAAATGTGAATACATATATTTTTAATATTTCACATGGCAACAAAAATACTACTGGAAGTTTACTTACTAAAGCATATAATATATGTAAGATATGTTATTTCATCGGACAAAAGAACTGATGACGGTAGTCAGTTGGCAATTAAAATAGTTATATTATTTACATGGCAGGCATACAGGTGAGTGAGACAAATAATTTATCTCGTAGAACACTCTTGCAAGCCAAAAGGTACATAATAGGGCATAGAGGTGCATTGATATGTTTTCTAGCAGAACACCTGCTGATGGAAAAAAATGAAATTTATAATGATCATTGAGATGGCTGGATGCTTGGTTCTTCGTATGATGGCAGCCTGCATTATAGTATGATTATGAGCATCAGCCATAATCAAGACTGGTAGCATAGTGAATAACAGATTAATTTTTAAGTAAAATAGGTATGTGTGTGAAACATCCATATACAATTGTTGAAGTGGCCGATCACATTGAAACAGGGAAAATAATATCATGTGACAGTTGATGAGATGACAAATGAAGTGGTAAGACATGTTATGAAACATATATATGGATGGAAAACTTAATGAATTATAGCATACTATGAACTTGTACCAAGACTAAATTAATAGGAATAGGTGTGTGACCAAATATGATAGACTACTTAAAAGCATTAGCTGTGAGAATCTAGATTTGGTGTGGAAGATTTTTTTTTTTCTTTTGGCAATGGAGGAATGCAAGGATCTTCAAATTTATATAGGTAACCTGTAAAATGCTGTAAACTTCTTTTCACATTGAACTTGTTTATAAAAAGAGGAAAACAAACTTACAGAGAAACCATGGATACCAGAAGGCATATATTAGAGGAAAGTTGAGTGTGAAGATCACATAAAATAGACAGGAAAGAACTGAACTATTGTAATAATACCAACTGCGTGCTGCTTTGACAATGCAGAGGTTTCAGATAAAGAATCCTGCAAACAATGAAGATAGGTAAATTTGACATTAAGTACCAAAACACAAAGAATATAATCAGGTCAAGTTAGTAGGTCTGAGAAAAAAGAACCTAGGACTCACATTGGGGGCAAGGCAACCAAACACAAGATATCTATCACGAGCTGTCTAAATAGGTGGAACAATAGGATTGTGGGTGTTGAACATGTCTATATAGTCCAGCCACAGTATCCTCATTAGGACGAAAACTCCTATTTGCATAGGTTTCCAACATTCATTCCTATTCCTGATCTCATTTTCTGTGTCAAGAATATATAACTGAGCATACTCTGGTCGTCTTCCTTCTTCTGGTATGAGTGACCCAATGCGATGGCAAGAGCTGGCCACTAATCTTGAAAACATATGGGCCGTCCATCATTGATAGAATCAATGACATTTACACCCATCGATGTGAAGGCAAACATCGAATTGTAGACCTAATGTTCTCAAAAAAAATGGGCTAACAATGATCTTGTTAACTCCTGTGAGTAGACTATGCAAAGGTTCTGGGGGTGGCCTATATGGAGGTAAGATGACACTCCCACCTTTACAGCATGTATTATATATTGGTGATGGAGCTGTGCTGTTCTCGGCGGACACGCTCCTCAAACCAAAAGAAAAGCCCACAATATGGACAAGTGTGACATGGGGGCCCAGCCTTGATGGAGAGAAAATAGTGCCTAGTAATTAAAGAAAAGACATAAGTGTGTGTAAAAGGTGGGAATTTTTTTTTTCGTGCTATTTGATTGACATACATCAAGTCAAGCATCGGAATTACATTAGTGATCGAACAGCAAGTCGAGCATCATACTGTATGAGTGATCTGATTTGACATCGTGAGCATCAGGTTCACATTAGCAAAACCGCGAGATATTGATGAGCAAATGGTCTGTACTTATTAGCATTGTAAGTTGTCATGATTTGTAAATGGTGAAATGAAATGATAGTTTGTAGAGAACTAATATATGACTAAACTTACGTTGATGTGTGGGAGATGGAGACAATAAGGCTGAAGAGGTCGACGATGAACATGCTATCATTGGTTACATTTGTTGAAGAATTAGGAGAGAAACACAGTAAAATAAGTGGAAATAGGAATAGGACAGACCTCCATCGACAGTTGCAAAAGGGTTGTGTATGGCCACAATTGATAGGAACCAGGTGGATGACTGAGACAGCCCCAGTTCGCTGTCGAACATTGTCCGTTGTAGCACATGGATATGCGTCCGATGCTCTATCATTTCAGTGGTACTATTAATTTCTAGAGAAAACAACACGTGTTAGGGAAAAAAAAACTTTTGTATAAGGCATGAAAGTGCACATGTAGATAAACATGTGAGTGGATTAAAGAATATAATCAAACCTCTAGATATTTGGCAGCCATAACAAGCTTACGCTTTCGACGTGATTGAGCAGCTGTTACAGGATCCGGGTGGGGAAATCCTGATTTAGAATATGAGCAACAATTTTGGTCAAAAAAGAATTAGGAATAATAACATGGGAAAATGATATGTAAATGGGGACTGCGTAGGTTGAACTGGTAGTGATGATTATGCATAATAAATGGAAAGAAATGCCATACATTTGGAAAACAACAGGGTAGACAATTAGAACGAAAAAAATCAAAACAACAAATATTATACCAGCAGACTGAGCAAGTAGTCTTCGACGTATAGAGCGCCTTGATGGCAAATGAAAACTTGTAGGGAAATCACAACATGGGAGAGGGCGTCATCAGCCAGCAGAACAACGCCATCGCTAGGAATATTCCCTAGGAAATAGATATGGCCAAACAGAATCATTTGTTGACAAATAGGAGAGAGCTCAATAGGAAAATGGTTTCAAATGTAGAAATAAGCATTTATATGGCTTGGAGCTAACCTGAAGGTATAAAAGCTCTCTCGGGTTGCCTGCGCTTGTGAGCTGGATTAGGTGTTGATGGCCAGAAGAGGCTGACATCATTCAAACTGATTTATGAAAGTAATTAGTGGTTTACTGGAGCTATAATAATGAAAGTGATACATTTTTTATAGCAGCCAAAACATCATTATATTTGTAGCAATCAAGTAGTATACATATAAAGAGAATTTATGCATCCATAAAGTGGCACATTAGGTACTGGCCAGTTTGCTATATCAGGTAATACTAATTAAACTATATGGGAAGAGCCATAAAAGGAAGCAGATAAAATGCACTACACATCTAGTCATAATTAATCTTTTTGACCATGATATGGAGTTCTTTAAATGTGAGTGTACTTGCAAATTGTAATGAAGAGGCTATAATGCATTTTGTTTATGAAAGAAAGCACCAAACTGGAAAGAAGGTTAAAAAAAAGATATGCACATAGGGAAATTGATAGGCAGTAACAGAGAAAGCTCAAAATCAAACCACCAAACCAAATGCCATGCTGAAGCGTACATATATTCTAAATCGACCCAATATGGCAAGCCAAAATAATAGCAAAATTAGCATTGCAATAATCCAAATGCAAGCTGCAAGTTGATGGCCTACAAATATTTAATAAGCTAACAGGCAAAATGAGAACATATCAAGGAAAAGTGCATATCTATCTTTCGTTCATTAGCATATTGTCATATAGTGTTTAATCTGAAAAAATCGCAACCTTGGTAGTATTCACTCAGCCTAACTATCGCAAGGAAGCATAGGGAATAGATTCATGTTTTGGCTGTTAACAACAGCAAGATTGATCAGCCTGGGCATTGTCTCGGTGACTCAAACTGAAAGAAAGCAAGATTGGCATCCAACAGCAACAAAGAGTAGTATAGAGAAAAATGACTTACTGAAGAAAACCGAGGATGGAGGCAGCGTCCAGAGCAAACGGGCTGGCAGATGGCAGCCGCTCGACCAGGGACAACAATCGGAGCCTTGATGGGTGGCGGCACAGCGCGCCGGCAGCCTGACCGATGGAGATAGCTGGACGACGACTATAACCAGCGGCAACCACCACGGGGCAACCCTACAATCACAGGCGGTGGGTGGGGAAGACGCAGGTCGGGGGAAGAGAAAGCAGCCGCCGGCGAACTGGTGATCGATGGGGCGGAAGGGATAGTGCCGATTTCTCCCGATGGATTAGGGATTTCTTCATGAATTGGGGATCGATGGTGTGTGGTGGAGAGGGCAAGCAGATGGATTAGGGATTTATTTTCATGAATTGGGGATTGATGGGTGTGTGCTGTGTGGAGGGCAAGCATATGGGGTTGGCAAGCGGACGGACAGATCACAGCCACGACAGAGCATCGCACAGCAACGCAGCCGGAAGGAAACTATTGCACTGTAGCAAAATACTGGCCTCTGGAGGCAAGTTACTGTTGGTAGTGGCTTAGGAAAACTAAAGATTTAATATGATTCCTTTCGCTCATTATTCATGCCAAATCTCTACACACAGGGGACACGCGAATATATTTTTGGCTCCCACTATGCAACTTGCATCAGCTTGTCAATTATTGAAACAGAGGAAAATATGTTATATATATGTCTGTCCTTTTGTAGTAAAAATATTATCGTCATTATAAATAGGAGTATACGACATTGTAAATACTACCTCCATATTTAAATATATGGTGTTGTTGACTTTATTCTGTCAAAATTTTAAAACATTATTCGTCAATATTTAGTTGTGCAAAACATAAAATTCATATGGTAGGATTTTCGTCCTTTAATAAAGTCGAACGGTATATGATATATTTTAAATATGGAGGTAGTAGGTATGGCTATACCTAAGCAACATTGACCAAAGGGTGCTTATCGGATTTTGCATATGGAAGCATAACTGTAAAAAAGTAGCTTTAATCAAGGGCTGAAAAAAAAGTCAAACATAGCAATTTTGTAACATCTTTATATATATATATATATATATATTTTTA
>CM020184.1:901184-988287 GCA_009805545.1 Oryza longistaminata
AAACAAATTTACCATAGGGTAGAACATGTATGCTTGACTTACTTGTAATCATGTATGATTCCTTGTTGATCCAGATCGTTAAATATTTCTTTGTAAACAACATTGTGAGTGCTGGTCACATGCTCAGTTGGACTATTCTCAATTAGAATACGAAGACCATCAGGCGATGTTACACGTGAGAGTGCGACATAAAGTTGTCCATGTGAGAGACAGGGCTAGGTAAGTAGACACCAACTCTACTAAGTGTTTGCCCTTGACTTTTATTTATAGTCATTGCATATGACACACGTACAGGACATTGTCGGCGCTTTAGTTTAAAAGGCCACTTCTTATCAATTGAAGTGGTTACTATCCTTGGTATATATGCCTTGGATCCTTTAGCCTTCCCTGTAATTATCTCCCCTTCTATCACACGACGAGTCAATTGAGTCACTATAAGTCTGGTTCCATTGCAGAGACCTTTAGATGGGTTCAGATTGCGCGCAGCAGCATAATCGGCACTCCTATTTTTAGTTGAAGGTGATTTCTGGCAAACCGCTGATTTTATAGTGTTCAGGAACTCAGTTGGGTAGAGAGCATCAAGGTGGCACGATTACTTGTGTTCATTGTGTCTGAACTGTAGTATGACATTTCTTCAGTAGTCAGCTGAGCAATCATTTGGGAATTTATACTTGCAGCATTTCATTGTTGGGCTAGAATTGCTCGCTCACAGAGATAATTGGCTGTGTGAGAATGATTGAGGCATCATATATCAAAAGAGATAAGGCCTGAAAGGTTTCTTGTGTCATCTGGCAAAAGCAAATACTCTGGTATTTTTACCCAAGAAACATCCTCTCGATCAGTAGGTGAAGAAATCTGCTACTGCTCCCTCCCCTATTGCTAACAACCATTCTGCAAATTCTTGAAGGCGTTGACGATGAGTATTAGACAATGTTGGGGATTGAAGCCTCATATTTTCCGTAAGATGCATGAGAATGCAGTGCTGCCACAAATGAGAACGTGTGATGGATGAAGATAAGATTTCCTTTTTTTTTTTTAGGTAGAACCGGGAGAGTTTGCCTAAAATCTCCTTAAGAACAACTGTAATGCCTCCAAACTGTTTGTTAGCAAGTGATGGATCATTGGATGCAAGAATATCTCTCAATGTTCGGTCAAGAGCTTCAAAGCAATATTTGTGGATTAACAGGTGCCTCATCCCATATGACTAAGGAGGTTTGTTGAATTAATTGAGCCAAGTGAGTGTTCTTCTTAATAGAACAAACTGAATGCTCTTGTATGTCCAATGGTATTCTAAAGCGAGAATGAGGCGTGCGGCCACCAGGAAGTAGAAGTGATGCTATACCGGAAGAAGCAACTGCCAAAACCAATTTTCCCTTCAGCCCTTACACTATTTAGTAGGGTATTCCAAAGGAATGTTTTCCCTGTCCTCCATAGCCATAGGAAAAGAAGGTATGCCCAATGTCACTATTTAAAGAATTGAGAATAGCATCATATATATGTCTCTGGTTCAGATTATAACCTGCCTAACTGATCAGCCGCTTCAATCGATATCTTCTCTAGATCATATGCTTGTTCATCTATTAGCAGCCTATTGCCAAGGATGGATGTGCTTTGAATAGTAGGCTCAGGTAAATGGAAATGTTGCCAAATACGACCAATATTTCTAAGTATGCTATCGATCTCGGAAAGGAACATAGGACTTGACATATTGTATGACTGAAAGTGTAGAAGAATTTTTACCTAGTTGTGCATGGTTATGGTGGTAGGCTTGCATCTTGACCCATTGAAGACAGATGCTCTCAAATAAACTCAGTGGTGTTTGTAACATCACAGAAAAGAAGCAATGTTACAAATAACTCACGGAGTTGGTAAGGAAGTGCCCAATGAGTCGCATCAGTCATTGCGAAGGACCATTCACGGTCATCCCCAAGAAGGCCTAGGGCTTGACATGCAGCTTGGAATGTAGGATATTACATGTCCTTCAATGGTCCGGAGATCAGAATAGGATTTTGCTCCTTGACAATGTGCAGCAACATTCTAAGGTATAGACATCTCCTTGGGCAGGAACAACATGTGCTATCCTTCCAATTTTCTTGCGGCAATTTTTCCTCTGGGAGTCATCTCACAGCTCGGTAGTATTCTGGGAATCTCTGCATATGATATGGAGCAGCCTGAGAGTATTCTCTATTTGCAGCAAAACTATGCTGTAAGTTTCGTAACACGATTGCGTGGGTTATCCAAGATCTGTTCCGATTATCATCCTCTGTGATGTAACATTATTCTCTAATGGCATATGTACATGGAGACGCTCAATAGCAGGATCAGTATAATGAATCTCAAACTGAAGCAAACGCCATGCCGCCTCATTCGGCACTATACATCTACATTCTAAATAGTCATGAATCTCATTAGTTCCAGCACATGCCCGCTTGCGCTTGAGACCAACCCTCGAACAATCAAAACCCTTAGCAACATATGAATAGATACTTTCCATTCCATCACGATTAACTCTTTCCACGTTGATATGCGCCTCATATTTGACTAATAAATCGACTGTGTGGGGGACAACATGCCGATTATCAAGAGAAATTCCATTTTTTTGCAACAATTATATCATTTTTTGGCCGAGCATACCTTACATGGCCATTTGGCAGGATTGTTGTTTTCTCACAATATTCCTTCGAGTAATTCTTTGAGCATTTACCGTCAAACCATGCATGAACAATGCGGATTTGCATCACCACAAGGTCCATGCATCATGAATGCCGCAACAGCATCATAACCAACTTGATCAATGGATGGATCTGGAAGCTGGGCCGATATTAGTCTGTCAATATCAGCAGGTGTCAATGGACCACTCTTATCTAACCACAATATGATGTGAACATGTGGAAGTCCACGCTTCTGAAATTCAATTGTATACACAACTACATAAAAGGAAAAAATTATGTGAGAATGACACATACAAAATATTTGAATAACTATGAAGTGTGCAGTATGTTGTGTCATGATTCATGAACAATTAAATTACTACCTGCAGTGACAGGGCCAAAAAATTTCTTCTTTACGATGTCGTCCATGAAGAGGTGCAGCTTAACATGGAATACACGATTAATAATATCAGGCCTATCTCGTGAGTGTGTTCCCAGGATGATAGCAAAGCTTGTGTTACCTCTGACCATAAGGAATTTGATGTGAAAGTGATAAACAAATCAGGGCAAACTATTTTTCTACATAGAGCAACTGAATCTAAGTAATTTTGATATAATATCTTGGCCCCCCAATATAAGAAGAAGGCAAATATAACTCTTGCCCGCATCTGATGCTTCTGGTGATGCCTGAATGGACCATAGTGGATACCTCACTGAATGAAGCTGTTCTATAACTTAAGCTGAAATGTCTTGGATCTAAGTGGACTCAGGCGAGATTCTTCCATACAACAATAGGCATCTATTGACATAGGCCTGGGTTCCTCTCTTGCAGGCATAGGAGTATTGAAGTCATCAAGCTCTGTCATGAAGCCTATATGCAAAGTATTCAACCATAGTAGCCTTTCTTTCTTTGATTAGCTTGTGATCGAGCATAACGTCGGTATGTGCATATTTTCATGATAGCCATCCTCCCCATATGGAAATAGAATTGGATATTGCATTGACATAAATTTACAATGCTTTTCTTCAACTTTTTGTAAATGACCCGCTTGGTCCTGCAATAAGGTTCACGGCCAACACACTTATACCTACATCACCAACAACTAACCCAACAGCCTCTGATGCACTGGAGCACTAATATATCACCATGCTTGTCGGGATCACCAAATAATCTATATGATGTATCTATTCATCACCATTTTCAGCCAATCTATCACGAGCGTCCTAAATAGGTGGACAAATAGGATTGTGGGTGTTGAACATGTCTATAAGTCCAGCCACAGTATCCCTCATTAGGACGAAAACTCTATTTGCATAGGTTTCCAACATTCATTCCTATTCCTGATCTCATTTCTCTGTGTCAAGTATATATAACTGAGCATACTCTGGTCGTCTTCCTTCTTCTGGTATGAGGACCCAATGCGATGGCAGAGGCTGGCCACTAATCTTGAAAACATATTGGCCTCGTCCATCATTGATAGAATCAATGACATTTACACCCATCGATGTGAGGCAAACATCGAATTGTAGAGAACCTAATGTTCTCAAAAAAAATGGGCTAACAATGATCTGTTAACTCCTGTGAGTAGACTATGCACAAGGTTCTGGGGGTGGCCTATATGGAGGTAAGATGACACTCCCACCTTTACAGCATGTATTATATATTGGTGATGGAGCTGTGCTGTTCTCGGCGGACACGCTCCTCAAACCAAAAGAAAAGCCCACAATATGGACAAGTGTGACATGGGGGCCCAGCCTTGATGGAGAGAAAATAGTGCCTAGTAATTAAAGAAAAGGACATAAGTGTGTGTAAAAGGTGGGAATTTTTTTTTTCGTGCTATTTGATTGACATACATCAAGTCAAGCATCGGAATTACATTAGTGAGTCGAACAGCAAGTCGAGCATCATACTGTATGAGTGATCTGATTTGACATCGTGAGCATCAGGTTCACATTAGCAAAACCGCGAATTTGCATGAGCAAATGGTCTGTAATTATTAGCATTGTAAGTTGTCATGATTTTGTAAATGGTGAAATGAAATGATAGTTTGTAGAGAACTAATATATGACTAAACGTACTGTATGTGTGGGAGATGGGAGACAATAAGGCTGAAGAGGTCGACGATGAACATGCTATCATTGGTTACATTTGTTGAAGAATTAGGAGAGAAACACAGTAAAATAAGTGGAAATAGGAATAGGACAGACCTCCATCGACAGTTGCAAAAGGTTGTGTATGGCCACAATTGATAGGAACCAGGTGATGACTGAGACAGCCCAGCTTCGCTGTCGAACATTCCGTTGTAGCACATGGATATGCGTTCCGATGCTCTATCATTTCAGTGGTACTATTAATTTCTAGAGAAAACAACACGGTTAGGGAAAAAAAACTTTTGTATAAGGCATGAAAGTGCACATGTATAAACATGTGAGTGGATAAAGAATATAATCAAACCTCTAGATGTATTTGGCAGCCATAACAAGCTTACGCTTTCGACGTGATTGAGCAGCTGTTACAGGATCCGGGTGGGAAATCCTGATTTAGAATATGAGCAACAATTTTGGTCAAAAAAGAATTAGGATATAAATTGGAAATGATATGTAAATGGGACTGCGGTAGGTTGAACTGGTAGTGATGATTATGCATAATAAATGGAAGAAATGCCATACTTTGGAAAACAACAGGGTAGACAATTAGAACGAAAAAAATCAAAACAACAAATATTATACCAGCAGACTGAGCAAGTAGTCTTCGACGTATAGAGCGCCTTGATGGCAAATGAAAACTTGTAGGGAAATCACCAACATGGGAGAGGGCGTCAATCAGCCAGCAGAACAACGCCCATCGCTAGGAATATTCCCTAGGAAATAGATATGGCACAACAGAATCATTTGTTGACAAATAGGAGAGAGCTCAATAGGAAAATGGTTTCAAATGTAGAAATAAGCATTTATATGGCTTGGAGCTAACCTGAAGGTATAAAAGCTCTCTCGGGTTGCCTGCGCTGTTGAGCTGGATTAGGTGTTGATGGCCAGAAGAGGCTGACATCATTCAAACTGATTTATGAAAGTAATTAGTGGTTTACTGGAGCTATAATAATGAAAGTGATACATTTTTTATAGCAGCCAAAACATCATTATATTTGTAGCAATCAAGTAGTATACATATAAAGAGAAATTTATGCATCCATAAAGTGGCAATTATGGTACTGGCCAGTTTGCTATATCAGGTAATACTAAATAACTATATGGGAAGAGCCATAAAAGGAAGCAGATAAAATGCACTACAACTCTAGTCATAATTAATCTTTTTGACCAATTGATATGGCGTTCTTTAAATGTGAGTGTACTTGCAAATTGTAATGAAGAGGCTATAATGCATTTTTTGTTTATGAAAGAAAGCACCAAACTGGAAAGAAGGTTAAAAAAAAGATATGCACATAGGGAAATTGATAGGCAGTAACAGAGAAAGCTCAAAATCAAACCACCAAGACCAATGCATGCTGAAGCGTACATATATTCTAAATCGACCCAATATGGCAAGCCAAAAATAATAGCAAAATTAGCATTGCAATAATCCAAATGCCAAGCTGCAAGTTGATGGCCTACAAATATTTAATAAGCTAACAGGCAAAATGAGAACATATCAAGGAAAAGTGCATATCTATCTTTCGTTCATTAGCATATTGTCATATAGTGTTTAATCTGAAAAAATCGCAACCTTGGTAGTATTCACTCAGCCTAACTATCGAGGAAGCATAGGGAAATAGATTCATGTTTTGGCTGTTACACACAGCAAGATTGATCAGCCTGGGCATTGTCTCGTGACTCAAACTGAAAGAAAGCCAGATTGGCATCCAACAGCAACAAAGAGTAGTATAGAGAAAAATGACTTACTGAAGAAAACCGAGGATGGAGGCAGCCGCCAGAGCAGACGGGCTGGCAGATGGCAGCCGCTCGACAGGGCAACAAGCGGACAGCCTTGATGGGTGCGGCCAGCGCGCCGGCAGCCTGACCGATTGATAGCTGGACGACGACTATAACCAGCGGCAACCACACGGGGCAACCCTACAATCACAGGCGGTGGGTGGGAATAAGAACGCAGGTCGGGGAAGAGAAAGCAAGCCGCCGGCGAATAACTGTGATCGATGGGGCGGAAGGGATAGTGCCGATTTCTCCCGATGGATTAGGGATTCTCTTCATGAATGTGGATCGATGGGTGTGTGGTTGGAGAGATCTCATATATATATATATACTATGATCAAATCATTATGGAAGTCGTAAAGTTATTGAAAATGTCATAATTAATTTCTCCAGTTCTATAATAATTGTAGTTGAAATGCTCTATACGGTTATTGATAATACCTATTGCTGGACTATTCTAGCGAAGGTTTTGGACGACTTTGTCCTCTCCTTCAGTTAATGGTGGTGTTGTTGTCGGACTATTTTAACGGAGGTTTTGGCCGACTTTCCCTCTCCTTTAGTTAATGGGTTAATTTGATCCGTATCATTGTAAATGTGGCTATTTAGATAAATATCATTATAATTCATTTATTCGTAGTCGTTCCACTCAAATTTTACAAAATCGAAACCATGTCATCGCCGTCACATTTTTCATCTTTTTCACCATCTACATGAGATCCACCCATCAAATTCATCTTCTTCCTTTCACCCTCCCTTATCTTCTTCCTCCTTAATTAGGAATTAATATAGAAGAAATTCAATGACATGTATCAATGGTAAGTATGTAAGGAATTTTTTCTCTTATTACATGTCTTTTATATCACGACCAGGACAACAAACATGACTAGGGAAACATGTAATTCTTTCAGCATCATAAGTCTCTTCACCACGAACAGCTCAAAACAGCATATATATATGTACTTTGGATAACAGACTTATCCGCTGTAAACATGAATTCTCATCGATCTATATCTGTGATACTCCCTTGGTCCCTCCATCCCATATTACAAGTAATTTTGGGTGGATGTAACACATCATAGTACTATGAATCTAGACACGTAGTACTAGCTAGAATATATCATATTCATCTAAAATCTCTTATAATATGTGACGGATGAGATAGATGTAGTAGCTAACAGCAAAAGGCAAGGAGCATATGAGAATCGAAGTTGGATGGATTCCCTGCTCGGTAAAGGGCATGCAGCAGCTGTCAGGATGGTCTAGCCACTATTATGAGTGCTCTTAATGGTTGATCCATATGTTGACAAGACCCTTCGAAACCATCATGCTTATGACTTTTGAATTTGATGATCGTTGGATCGACAGCCATGCACATGTCCTCCTCAAAAGATAAACATCTAATAGCTTATATTACATCTCAGGTTTTCCATTCTATTCACATGACGATACTTGTCTTAAGCAAACAACAGGCTAAAATACCCCTTTCAATTCAAATACCAAACTTGTTACACCCCAAATTAAACTCTTTAAATAAGACGAATTACCCCCTTTTCAATCAAAGTGGTTTTGATCTTACGTAACACACAATATTTTAAAAATCGGTGAGCTCATGCTCACACCTGAACAGATATTTTCTCACCCAATACTACAAAAATCATTTTCGCTGGTGGCTAAAATGGATTTTCACTAGTAACCAACGGCACTGCCAATGACCAAAGGCCATTGAAAATAATGTTTTTATACTAGCGGCCAGCTGGCCGCCAGCAAAAATCGAGTTTCACTTTCACAGGAGGCATGCTAAGACAACCGCTAGCAAAAATACTCGCTAAGGGCAAGATATATAAAGACAACCGCCAATGAAAATATTTTTTGGATTAAAAAATAGAAATCGGATCCAGATTTTGAAAAAAAAAATCAAAATCGAACTCCACGACGCCATCGTCGTGCCCAACCTACGTCGCCGGCGGGAGGGTGGACGGAGGTCAACGAAGAGGTGGGTCGCCAACTCTAGATCTCGTGGGCCGTTGCCGTCGAGCCTAGCCACGAATGGAATTGGAATTCGTGTGCGGTTTCATTTCGTGTTCAATCCCCCAACACGTTCACAATTTCTTCTTAAAAAAATATAGGGACATCTCTACCTTCAAATCTTTTTCTTTTAATTGGAATTCGAGCCTTTGAGTGAATGCATCCTCATTTGTTGTACGGATGTGATCTAAATATTGGATTTATAGGTGTGATCATATTTACGACTAATTATTTTGTAAGTGGTAGACTTGGATCTGTCGACTATGAGATACCTGTGTCGATGATTTTATCTATCTTAGATATATCCAAGGTCTTCGGAGGTGTACGGTGTACGTGCGTGTTTATATTATATTAGTGGGTGTGCGTAATACATGTACTATGTTTTGAAAAAGAATGATTTATTATGTTTTTCTCAATATGTTTTTTGAACGACTCGCACAAGACGGTGCGGGGTTCTATTGAGAGAGCAGAAGAAAAATTACAAGATTACAACCCTGAAAGGTCGCAATCAGGAAAAGGAGAAAAGTATACAAGACGGGTTTTTTTCTCTGTACGTGAAACAGTAATTGTCTTTGTTACCCATACGTCATAATTAATATAAACTAACTTGGGTATACTTCAAGTACTCTTTTGCACAGGAAGTATACTCATTCGGGAGTAAAATGCAAGCGATAGCTCTGTAGCATGCATGCAAATGCAATATAATGCGTGTATGTTATGCATGTCTCGCACCTACGTAGGCTATTTTGCATATCACACTTACATCACAGAGAGAGGCCTACGTAAGTACCTTTTGGTTGCTTCTCAGTCTCTTTTTTTTTTCACTTTTTGTTTGAGATGTCTTTCTTTTTTTGTACGGATGCTATTCAATCGTGTTCGCTACAAAATGTTGTGCCACCCCTTTTCAGAGGCTTGAGCTAGGGCTTGTTTTCATGCGCGCCATCAAAATATTTTTAAAAACAAAATAGATAAACATTTGACCACATATATTTTGGTGTCATACATCACTTTATAAACTAAATAACAAGTTCCATTTGAACATAGAAAACACAAATAATCTAATAACATAATTATATATGAGTAAATTTCACAAACCACATATCTTTAATCAATCAATCTTTCACAAAACTACACATATATTTTTAATCCAAGCTAACAATTGCAGGTGCTATATTAAATAGGGGCAACAATATATTACAAATTAAAGTGCAAGCAAGGCTTGCAGTCTTGCTGGCAGAAACTCAAGGAAAACACTATAATACCTGGATGAGCTGCACTATGCTGTCTATGCATGGATAGCGCCAATAGTCTCAATCAATATCCAATATTCTCGCTAAATCTTTCGCTCCACACATAGCCCTAGTGATAATTTCTTCTGTTATTCTGCCAGCAATTTCAGACGCCTCTATTTGTTTCTTGCTGAAGATTATCCTGTTGCATTCGCTTCAAATTTCCCAAGCCACCAGGATTGGTGTCATCCTTACAATGCTTTTGACTTTCCATTGCTGTCCTGGCGTCTGCACTGTGCATCTGTCATTGCTCAAGCAAGGTATCATTGGCGTAATGGTTAGTGTTAACTTGATCATTGTGCAGTTTTGGCGCCACTGCTTGCCATATATTTTCTTGTGATGCTGGGCAGTTCTTGATCGAAGCGATGGCAAAGCTGAGAGAAGTAATATTTTTCAGCTACTCTCTCCGTTATAGTCGGTCAGGTATCCCGATCCTATTTTTCATAATTAAGTAACCATGTAAACATTTTGTATTTTGATGGAGCCCAGGTCTTCTAAATTTGTTTTGACCACTGCGTCAGCTTCTTGATCATCGAATTGTGCTAGGTAGGCTGACCTCGTTGTGAAAGATTAAAAATATATATATATTTAAGGATGTGTATTAATTAAAAAAACTACAAATTTAGCACCATATTTTTATAAAACTATAGATTTAAGGCATCTCATCATAAAACTACAAATTTATCAATTTTATCACAAAATTGCAGATTTTGTAACTTTTAAAAAGCAATAGTGTTAAGATATGTAGGCCCTCTTTGCTTAGACTTAGACTTATTGGCTTAGACTTTTAAGTCAGCTTATTGGCTTATAGGATTTATAAGCCGGTGGATTTAATGTCCTAAGTTTAGTAGTGGAGTCATACATCTACCTCATATAAGCCAAAAAAAGCTTCTCCAATCTAGCTTTTGGCTTAATAGTGTTAGAGTGGCTTATGGCTTCAAAAAAAACCAAACGAAAAAGCTGCTTGTTTGTTTAGGCTTAGATTTTTTGGCTTATAAGCCTAAACAAAGAGGGCTGTAGTTTTTGATAGCTTTATCAGTAAATCTACAATTTTGTGATATGATACTTTAAATTTTTAGTTTAATGATAGTTTTATAAAATGTAATCCTCACATATTAAAGATGGTAGCGGCTTTTCCCCCATGCTGTACCTAATTTAGTTGGACACTGTTAACATCTTTGAAAAATAGACATAAAAAGAAAGCAAGCAAGGTCGTTGTAGTATAGTGGTGAGTATTCCCGCCTGTCACGCGGGTGACCCGGGTTCAATCCCCGGCAACGGCGTTCTTTTTTTCTTCTGTTGCCATTTCTCAGCATTTTCTGCTTTTTATGTCCATTTCATTTGTTTTTCTTTTCTCAGCATTTTTTGCTTCTTGCTTCTCTTCTCTGAAGCTGACATGATCGACTCTCCGTGTATCCTCGAACTCGAATGGCTATGAAACAACCAACATTAGCTGGTGTTTGGATTTATGGATTTAACTTTAGTCTCTGTATTTAGACACTAATTTAGAGTATTAAAAGACTACTTACAAAACTAATTACATAAATGAAAGCTAATTTGCGAGACAAATTTTTTAAGCCTAATTAATCCATAATTAGAGAATGTTTACTGTAGCATCACTTAGGCTAATCATAGATTAATTAGGCTCAATAGATTCGTCTCGTAAATTAGTCCAAGATTATAGATGGGTTTTATTAATAGTTTACGTTTAATATTTATAATTAGTGTCCAAACATTCGATGTGATAGGGACTTAAAAGTTGTAGTCCCATCTAGGCTCTCCGCCTCTCCGTGTCCATCCCAACGGTCTCGCAGTAAATGGACACGGAGCAGCGGTACACTGGCACGGACGCGGATACTGCGTATTTAACATAGAGCGCATTTAGACTGTAACAATTACTCTACAAATAATTTATAAAAAATATTTTAATTCCCTTAAAGTTCCATAAAAACTTATTCCTTGTTGGATTATATTAAAAAGACATTCACCAAGCTTTTTTTTTTTCTAAAAAATGTTTTATGGAATGTGACTTTCACAAATTAAAAAAATTCCGTATATATACACTGTTAAAATCTATCGAGTACTAGGATTAAGAATTTTCATCCTATCTTTATCCTTCTTATATCATACATTTAATTTAATTATTTATTATTTTCTATACATAAAGAAAATCGTGCAGAAATATCTTTGAACGAAACTTGCTCATGCGCTAGTAATCGTCTGAAATAATTAAGGTAGACTTGAATTCATGGTCATATATAAATAAAATAATGGCTAGCATTTTCAGATGCCACTAATCGCTGTGCTTCACATATTTCAAAGAAAAAAAAGGTCATTTTACAATATGAATGAAACATTTTAGCAACATAGCCTGTTATTTTAAAAACACAAGCATGAGCTATAGTTATGAGGAATATAAATTCCTTTTGATTTGCAAAGAGGACGGGTGAATTGGAAACCTCTAGAATCTGGATGTTGTTGCTACTGTCTCTCTTCAAGTTGCTACTAACGTAGTACTACATGTGAACGGTGATTAGCTTATCTTTTTTACTATCCGTAAATTCCTGATTTATCTTAAACTTTAACAGCGCCAAGTGGCCCAATCAACTAATCTCAAGCCGGCGTTTTGTCGGATTTGGATTGGATCACGTGGCAGGGTTGGATATGAAGATAAACTGCAGCTATGAGGTAAAAAAATGACGTGTGAGGTGAAAAAATGACGTGTGAGGTGAAAAAAAACGAAACATCAAGAGACTTCCCGTGGCCGCAGCTTCAAGGGAATTAATCCACCTGATCATTAGAACCGTTATATGTGTAACTGAAATCCCATGTCGTAACTTGATTAATTGTTTCCATGTATTAACATATACTCCAACGTATCATAGCTATTAAGCTACTTTCTCCGTACCAAAATATAAACTTTTTTTTTAGCACGGTAACAAGTCAAACATTTTCAACTTTGACTATTAATAGTAAAAATATAAAAAAGATCATATCATGTAAAATTGATGTTACTAGATTTATCATTAAACAAACTATCATGATATGTAACTCTTTTTATTTAAAACATCACTTTTATAGATATTGTTAGTCAAAATAGTATCTCATAGACTGTGTCAGAGTCCAAAAATACTTATATTTTAAGACGAAGGGAGTAGTTTATGTGAGCTACTCATTGAAAAATTGGCTTATATGTACAATTGTTAAAGAACATCGAATAAAAAATTTATATATATGATAATAGCAATTTTTTTCAATGTTGGGGGCATGAATTTTTTTGAGAAAGGGCATGAAAATAACTATATGATGTGCTTGCAATAGTTAAGTACACGCATTATATGTCCCAAGAAGAGACCGAATTTATTTTATGTTGTGGAAAAAAGAAGAAAACTATGAACACATGTCTAGCTAATGGATGATAAATGAAACCGATTTTGTGATAATTATTCGAGAACACAAACAAACGGATTAAAATTATTTTCTTAAAAAAGTAGGTATCGAGAAATTGATATTTTATACTATCATAAAACACATGTAAATATAATATACCATTAAAAATACTCCTTGCCTTCATAAAATACATTTTTGACTTTAAGTTGCTAATTTTGACGAACTATATTTTTAATAATCAAATTTTATGACATTAAAGGGACATTGAGTCTGGTATGGTTCGGAAAAATTTCAACATTAACATTATACACGGGCTATGAAAATGGCACGCCAACGAGCGCGCTTATTTTCTAAGTATCTACTTCCACCGTTTCACAATGTAAGTCATTATAGCATTTCCCACATTGATAGTGATGTTAATGAATCTAGATGGATATATATATGTCTAGATTCATTAATATCAATATGAATGTGGAAAATGCTAGAATAACTTACATTGTGAAACGGAGGGAGTAACAATCATGTCGTGATATGTATATGCTGCCGTCTCATCCAGTTATCAATATAATAAAAATTGCATAATCTGACAAAATTTGTAATAAAATTAGTTTGAACCCATTTTCGGGAAGAATACCAAATTAACACTCAGCTTTGAGCAGCAGTTACGTCTCGTGGGAGATGAGAGGAAAGGCCAACTCTAGATAACAGAAGCCCAATAGCAAATGGAGGCCCACAAAGCCCAACAAACAGGTCAGGCCCAATAAGAGGAGGCCAACGAAACCCGGCTTTGACCTTGCCGCGCCCGTTACCAAATCCGACGAAACCCACCGCCGTCGCCTGGCCGCCGCCGCCACCGCCACCGCCACCGCGCGCTGCCCTGCCCTGCTCTCCTCTCCCTGACTCCATTGGTAGCCTCCGCGGAGGAGAAGGGGAGGCGGAGCCGGTGGGTGGCGGCACCCTAGCCTTCCTCGAAACGGCGGCGCGAAGCCACCACCACCTCCACGGCGGAGGCGCCGCAGGCGGAGAAGGTGATGGACGAGCCGGACGCTCCCGCCGCTCCTGCTCCAGGTACGGGCCCATGTCCTCCTCCTCCTCCTCCTCGCTGTAGGTCCCAACGGCTGGGCGCATGCGCGGGCTTTTGCCTTCCGAAAATAGGGTTAGGGTTTTATCTTACCCATGCGAGGCGATTTGAGAGCCCCGATTCTTGATTTCTTGCCTCTGATGATGCCATTCATTCGACTAGCCTAGACTGTGGAGTTCATTTCTTGAACCGTAATTGGCTAATTGCATTTCTTGCACAGGTTTCTTTCCAAGCAAATAGGAGTACTGCATTTGCACAACGCCCTAATGCCATAGTTTTAATTTCATTCACCAACCTACCAACTCAACCCTGCTGAAAATTCCGAGCATTGAATTGCATTGAGAAAGCACTAATCATGCTTATCGGTATTTGCTTTCACGCTTCTGCAGTGGAGGGGGAGCCAAAGGGGAAGAAATCCAAGTCAAACAAAGGAAATAAGCATAAGCAGCAGGATTCCCTTTCTGCTGTATCCGATGCCAGTGCTGTTGTGACGCATACAGATTTGCCCGATGAATCTGGAAATGGTTGCACGAGCGGGGAAGGTGCCACCACCTCCACAGCGCCGGCGCTAGAGGCAGAGAAGGTGGACAAGCGGGAGGCTCCTGCTGCATCTGCTTCAGGTACGGACCATCTCATCCTCGCTGTAGGTTGCAATGGCTGTGAGTATGCCTGGGGCTTTTGCCTATTGTTACAGCCTAGGTTTAACCATGCGCATCCATTTGAGAGCGCAGTTCTTGATCTCTTTCCTGTCATGCCATTGATTCCATGAACCCTTTGCGAGCTCAATTCTTGAACTGATATTGCATTTGCACTTATAAAAAAGTACTTCATTTCCACATCGCCCTGATGCCATAATTCTAATTGCATTTCGCCTACTTGCGCATCACACCCTAATGACACTCTCAATAGGGATATTTGTTCGAATT
This sequence comes from Oryza longistaminata, assembly GCA_009805545.1. Lineage (NCBI taxonomy): Eukaryota > Viridiplantae > Streptophyta > Magnoliopsida > Poales > Poaceae > Oryza > Oryza longistaminata. The sequence goes on from CM020184.1 coordinate 916,471, forward strand.
GCATTGAGCAAGCAGTAATCGTGCTTATCAGTATTTGCTTTGACGCTTCTGCAGTGGAGGGGACGCAAAAGGGGAAGAAATCAAAGGACAAGAAACGAAAGAAGCATAAGCAGCAGGGTTCCCCATCTGCTGTATCCGATGCCAGTGCTGTCGTGACGGATACAGATTTGGCCAATGAATCTGGAAATGGTTGCACGCATGGGGAAGGTGTATTACGAGATGCTGATGTTGCGAGTTCCAGAAGTGGCAATGATCTAACACCGGATGTGGATCGAACGCTGGGGAAGAGCAAGGCGTCGAAACGGCAATGCGATGCCACCACGTCCACAGCAGCAGCGCCGGAGGCAGAGGAGATGGACGAGCGGGAGGCTCCTGCTGCTTCTGCTTCAGGTTCGGACCATATCCTCCTCGCTGTAGGTCGTAAAAGCTGTGCTCATGCCTAGGGGTTTTGCCTAAGTCTAGGGCCTTGACACCTAGGATTAGGGCTTATCGATGCATGGCCATTTGAGGGCCCAATTCTTGATTTCTTCCCTCTGATGCCATTGATTCGACGAGCCTTTGGAAGTACAATTCTTCAACTGATACTGCATTGTACAGATTTCTTTCAAAAGAAAAATATTGCATTTGCATAATGTCCTGATTCCATAGTTCAAATTGCATTTCGTCAACTCCGCATGTTGAAATTCTGAGTAAGGTATTGGTTTTAATTGCGTTGAGAAAGAATTAATCATGCTTCTCGTATTTGCTTTGAAGCTTCTGCAGTGGAGGGGACACGAAAGGGGACGAAATCAAAGGACAAGAAACGGAAGAAGCATAAGCAGCAGGAATCTCCTTCTGCTGTATCCGATGCCAGTGCTGTTGTGACGGATACAGATTTGTCTAATGAACCTGGGAATGGTTGCACGAGTGGGGAAGGCGCATTACGAGCTGATGATGTTGTTGCGAGTAGTGGGCATGATCCAACACCAGAAATGGATCGAACGCCGGGAAAGAGCAAGACATTGAAACAGCGGCGTGGCGGTGCCACCTCCACGCTTGCGGTTCTGGAGGGGGATAAGGAGGTGGATGAGCAGGAGGCTCCTGGCGCCTCTGCTTCAGGTATGGACCGTTCCCCCCTTGCTGTAGGTTGCAACAGCTGTGCGCGTGCCCAGGGCTTTTGCTGATGGCCACCTAGGGTTAAGCGGCTATTTGAGAGTCCAATTCTTGATTTCTTGCCTCTGATGCCATTGATTCAACGAGCCTTTGTGAGTTCAGAGTTCTTTCATGAACTGATATACCATCTGCACACATTTTTTTCAAAAGAAAAATGTTGCATCTACACAGCACCCTGATGCCTTGATTCTAATTGCATTTCACCAACTTGCTGACCATGTCCTCATGAATTCTGAATGTAGTCTTAGTTCAAATTGCGTCTAAAAAATTAATCATTCTTATCAGTATTTTATTTGAGGCTTCTGCAGTGGAGGGGGCGGCACCAAAAGGGAAGAAATCAAAGTCAAAAAAACAAAAGAAGCAATCCCCTTCTGCTGTATCTGATGCCAGTGCTGTTGTGATGGACACAGATTTGGCCAATGAATCTGGAGGTGGTTGCAGGAGTGGGGAAGGTGCATTACAAGATGCTGATGTTGTTGCGAGTCCCAGAGATGGGCAAGAACCAAAATGTCCTGAGGTAAACAGTGCTGAAGATTTGGTGGCAGGAAAGAAAGGGAATAAGGATAATAACTCCCAGCTCTGCAGCTCGTTGCATGAGAGTTCTATAGAAAGAAAAAGGAGAAAGAATAGAGATAGGCGGAGGAGAAAGAAGGAAAATGCCAATAGAAGGAGCAATGTGCAGAATCCTTCTTTGCAACCTGGTGCTGGTGAGGTTGTCTCGGTGGCAACAGCTGACATGAATAATACTCCTGGCTCTAAATGCAAGAATCCTTCGCAACCTGTTGCTGACGAGGTTGGATTGGTGATGACAGCTGATGGAAATAATTCTCTAGGCTCTGAATGCAAGAAATCAAACAAGAAGATGAAGAGAAATCAAACAAGTGTTCCTGAGGCACCCTCGGTGCAAAGGATGGATTTGGGTGAGACTGCTTCGGTTGGAGTGATGGATGGTGAATGTGAAGTTCAAGCTGTCTTATCCGATTGCCAAAGTGCAAGGAGCGATAGATCAAATGTAGCTCAGGCACACAAAGAGATTTTTTGGCACATCTACTCACCAAGAGGATCATTGATAAGATTTCGAAGGAAAAAACTTCTTATTCTAGATATTAATGGTTTGCTTGCGGATATCAATCAGGACCACCACAATGCTCACCTGTCACATGCAAAGGTTCGGGGAAAATTAGGTAAGGTTGCTTATTTAATACTTGATACACGATTATATTTGTACACATACTAGTGTTCTCTGTAAATAAAGGACCAACATATCAAATACAATATACTAATTTGCAATGGCTTATCGTTTGTGTGCCAGTCTTCACAAGACCCTACTGCGATGATTTTCTGAGATTTTGCTTCGAGAACTTTGAGCTAGGGATATGGTCATCGAGATTGAAGTACTAATTCCTCTCCCCTACATCTCTTGTTTTTGCTAGAGTTTCTTGCATGGTGTTAATGACAGCATTCTTATTCTGCAGAGCAAATGTGGATTCGGTTGTAAATATCATTATGAAGAAGGATATGAAACAGTCCCTATTATTCTGTTGGGTAAGTTACAGAAAAGTATGCATAGTTGCTACAGCCTACAACTAAATTCATGGTTTCTGCCTAGCTAGTAATTGAAAGAAGGCCAAGTGGTTGTTGAAAAACTCCAAATTTTATGCTACTGTATTTTTTTTTTGTTTTAGTACTCTTGTTTGTTTTCTTTTTCTGTAGCTTTGGTTGCGAGTTAGGTCCTAATGCACACACTATAATTTGCCAGGACATGTCGAAATGCACTGGTACTGGGTTTAAAACTCTTGAAAACAAAAACAAACCATTAGTACTGAAGGAGCTAAAGAAACTGTGGAATAAAGAGGATCCTGATCTTCCATGGGAGCAAGAAGAGTTTTCACCTTCAAATACATTACTTGTGGATGATTCCCCTTACAAGGCTCTGGGCAATCCGGTACTGACTTCACCCCTGTTCCTATGCAATTTATATCTGTTGTGATAAGATCAAGTTGTTGTAATTCGCACGCATTATTCTTCTCCTGATATATGTATTTTGCAGCCACACACTGCCATTTTTCCTCACCCCTACAGCTATCTTAACAAGAAAGATGATTCATTGGGTATGCTCCATTATTTCAAGATCTATTTAAGTATTTATTTATTTCTTATACGTGGTGCTTCAAAATGGTTAGTGTTGATGCCAATTTTCCATGAGCAGGACCAGGTGGAGATCTTCGGGTGTATCTGGAGAACCTTGCTACTGCAGATGATGTTCAGCGCTATGTACAGGAGCACCCATTCGGTCAACCTTCCATTACAAAGAGTGATCGACATTGGAATTTCTATGTGAAAATACTTGATAAACTGGAGAAGCCCTTTGCCTGATGGCCCCGTTTGGTTCAGTCTGCTAAGCATTGAGCATTTGCATGGGCATGAAGTTTTTGACCCCTGGTTCTGTTTGCTCGCTTGACACACCTACCTGTAGCTACTTTTGTACTAGTTCCGTAGAGCCTTAGACAATGGGGCAATTGCCCAGTTTTGATAGCTTGTTGTTTTGGTCCCTTCCTGTTCTGAACTAGTGATGAGATGGAAGAACGTAATACCTGTTCGCCTGTATTTCAGTTGCACGTACACTGAATCATTTAGTTTCCCGGCATCAAGGGTAACAGGGTTGTAATTGTTAGTTCCCATTGGAAAATTTTGGTGAACTATTTGTTGTAACTTGTAAGAATGTTTCAAGCTGTAACCTTTCTCCCTTGCACAAAGTGCTGTAATCTTGTAACAATCATTGAACTCTCTGGTAACCTCAATTCTGGCCAGGAACAGAACAAAATATTATCATTTTGAATGTGATTGGTTTGTCCAAAGAAGTTGTACGCTGCTCTGAAACGTCCAACTGTGGTAGGCCTTTTCAGCAATATTCGAGAGTGGCCTTTTGTGCAGGACAAATCCAAAGGCTGTGGTGATGGAAGGATAACTTCTGAACCTATTGATCGTGATGATGGTAATTTTTGTCGATTTGATTAGCAGGAATTGTGCCTCAGGATTTGCAGGTTCATGCAAAACCTGATATCTTTCTGTGAGACATTGAAAACATGGATGCCAATTATCGCCAAGATGCTGTATGGACCATCAGGCCAACTCATCGCTCCAGGATCAAAACATGTCTCTGTTCATGCTTCCTAAATCATTATCTACACTGTTTGATAGTGCACGTTTAACTCCTCAGATACATGATACATGCTTGCAGCTGTTTGGCCTTGGATGGATGGAGCAAGAACCCATAATTGAAGACAGGAAGGTATGTAAGTTTACATGTAGATTGCTTGTCTTTGTACTAGTGATGAATGAATGCAGCAGGAGGCGCCTGATGAGTCTGTATGCTTAATGTTAAGTGCAGGTTGCAGAGTCACGAGGTGCTTGCTCAAGGTGCAGTGTGTCTGTGTGTGTGTGGTCACAGCCGCTGTACTGGCAGCAGCACATCCTGCCATCCTGGAGAAAGCTCCCACCTGATTCAGCCTAAAATCTTCAATTGCCTGACTATTCTGACAATATCAAAAGTCTTTGCCACTTGTCAGCGAGTGTGATGAATGAGGGCAAATGAAGTAAGTAACCTGTATTTAGTCCCATTTATTTGTTATCTTGACTTAGGTTATGCCTGGTGCAGATTTGGTTCTGCTTAGTTGAACTTCTTTGATAGGTATAAATTTAATTTTTAAGACTATAGAATTTTCAAGTTATTTTTTTTATTTTTTTTCTTACTCTGAAAATCTCGCCTTTGGTTCAGGAAGCTCAGTTAAACTCCCAGTATATCTATTCTACACCAATTAGTTTGCTGATGGTTCACTGAAGTGTGGGATATTTCCTGCTTTTCCTTGGTAGTGTCATTCATGTGTGAAGCTTAACCCTTGTACTATTGGTTGGTCCAATATGCCTCACAAATCAGGTCTTAGGATAAGCTCTACTCTTGCTTGAGTTACTTGGAAAATAATCCTAGATGCCATTCCAATGGTAAAACAGTAAAATCATATCCATTGTTTACAAGGATACTACTTCACTACCCACATCAATGAGATACTCATAAATGACAATTGACAAGGAGACAAGATGCAAATGCCACACGCATGACTTGCTAGCTCGGGAGACCTTTTGTCATCTTTGCTAGATTTTGCTGAATTCTTGTACTACTGTACTAGTAGTGGTACATCCAACAATGGCATATGTCTACACACATCTGGCCATACTGGCATACTATACTACAGTATAGTACTATACCAGTCAGTCAGACTGGACCTGCATGCTGTGAAATGAAATGCATTTATCAAACACACCAATCAATTGCTGCTCTGCTCATGGTTATATGCATGACTTGTGAAAATGGCAACATCAAGAGACGATGGACCACACCACACCACCATGAAGACTGTGATGCAGCTTTCTCTGGAGAGGTAGCAACAAGCATATCACTTTCAGTGATAAGGGCACAAAGCTCTTGTAGATTTGCAGGTGCCCTGTATATCTCTGTGTTCTTCCTTGCTCAGGAGGTTAATTGTACACATCGTCTCATGCAGCACGCGTGAACCTTGCCTTTTCTTTTTCCCTTTTGTGATTGCCTTTCTGTTCTCTTGGCTAGCAGGAGCACGATTAGTTTAATACTTAGCATAGTAGATTAATTTTTGTTTTGTCATTTGCATCTTATAGATGACCCAACGTCCAAGCAAAGGAGGGAGAAGACATGCCGTTGCAAACGGCCAAATGCATAGTTTGATGCATCGAGAAGTGAAACCACCCACAGATATAAAGAAATTCGTGAGACTATTAAATTGCATACTACTATCATCTTGATTTCATCAAATAACTAAACGAGCCAAAGGATGTCAAAGTGTCCATCTCTCCTGTCCTTAACGGTATTGCTGCAATCTCGATGCATCTTGGCTAAATGTTGATTAATTTAGTGATGATCTAGCTGGTCAATACGATGGCTCCCATGTGCACTGGTGATCTATATACATACAGTATTGATTATGAAAAAACTACAAGTATGATATGCTTGGACCATACTGCAATTTTGACTGGCCTCACAATACTAGAAGAATTGATCACTGCTTGCCTGTTCGTTAATTAGCATTAGCGTGTCGAAGGAATCAATCAAGCTGTTTGGGGAGTCCTGACCTACCATGAACAACACTGATCTGGTCTTGTTAGGGATCACATGGGTGCTGGTGCATGTGGATGTAGATGTGGGTGGGGGAAGCTTCTGATGCAGAGAGAAAGAACTGTGCTTCATCATGTGCCAGCCTAGCTGGTTGCAGACAGGTCTTTTGTTTGTTTGATTGAACATGCTTGGTGATTATTGAGGGGGGCACCTTGTGTCCTGTCCTTGATAATTTTGCTACTAATTGCTATTGCTATTTGTCACTGCACACCTACATTTTCCCCCCATGTGGTGCTGCTTGGTGCAGCTGCAGTTCTTGTCCAAAAACCTAATTACTACTTAATGATCTTCACTTGTATGATACCAGTATATTCTTATCTCTAGGCATTCTGCAAACTTCTTACCCTATCTGATTAGTTATTACCTTCCCACATTAACCTGCACCTGTTTGGTAGTTATTGTCAAGCCGTGGTGATTAAGCAAAAGATCACATTTTAGTAGAAGTGAAGCAGGAGTCCACACTGAAATGTACTACTTGGAGAATAATAATCTACCAGACAGGGTGAGCGAGTGCCTTTTAACTTTATGTGATAGAATCAAATGAATGCCACATCATGATTCCTGCCAGGAAAGATAAAAAACCACTGGAAAGTAAAGATGGAGACAAACATCAGATCTTGCCTACTGCTGAGGGAATTTCTTAATCATTATTTTATCATGCTTACCAGAGCCAGTAATGGCTCTTTCACAATCACGTTTGCCTGACTGTACCAGCTGTTACAGGTATCTAAACAAATTGCAGGTTGGTGCATGAGGGTGTCTGATCAGGACAGTCATGTGTTTGGTGCAAGGAGAAGAGGTGTGTTCTTCTTGCAAATCCTTTTCTTTGTACAATTACTGCACATTAATTACTAGCAGTAATTTTGCATTGCGTATCATATCACGCTTGTTATCAATTTTAGTTGGTGGCTAAAGGGGTCCTCTATATGATTGATGAAGATGGATGAGGTATCTCATTCCACCCACTGTTCATCAATGATTTTAGACGACTGAAAGATTGTAGTATTCCTGACAGAGAAATACTAGTATGGATGATCACTCATTTGAGTTGGTCTGCCTCTTTCACCCTAGTCGGAGACACTGTCAAATATACTCATCACTGAGTCACAATGTGTCATGTTCCTTTCACCCATCTGGCAAATTTAGTTCTCATCAAGATCTAATAAATATTTTAAGCATAAAAAGGCACCGATATTTGTAATTAGCTACAAGATCCACATTGGAGTAGGTAACTGACAAATACATACATCCTCTTTGGCTTCTCGCTTCAACTGAAAAATGAAAACCAGTGCAAAGTTCTAGCAAATGCTTCTTGGATTGTTGTTCATGCTTATTAGCAGTTTCTTCTGTTAGGTAAACACTAAAAATGTGGAATAAAAGCCATTTTCGTCATCAACATTCAACAGTTAAAACAGTGGCCTAACTGAAAGGCTAATAGTCACATTTCTTGTACCATTATATGGGGGTTACTTAGTCATTTCATTTAGCCATGAATCCATATAATCCATATGTCCCTATGCCTTAACATCTTGTTGAAAAAATGGTGTACAGAAAGGAGATCACTCCTGTAGCTCTAGGTCTGTGCATGGTTGCAGCAGTCTTGCAGCACAGCATGGCAAAGCACCAATACATGCTTCAAAGCCAAGAATTGCTGCTGGTCTTGAGCTCACGGATGAACACCATCAATGCACTGTTTGTTAGTTGGCCCTTGCACTCCTCCCTCCCTCACATTAATGCCTCCTTGACTAAAAGTGCAGTGCGGTTTTACATGTACAGACAACAGATCATTTGCACACTAATGACACAGCTAATCTTTGTAAGTAAGGCCACCCTGTGAGATCATCTCACCAACCAGTTAGGAACAATAGGAGAATTTCTTTTACCTGAGCACAACTAACTCTTCAGAGGCTTTTGCTTGCCTGAATGCCAAAATGACGAAGAGATGCTGATGTGGTGTGCAGCTTGTGCTGTTGTGCACAAGCAGGCACCATCCAACTCTGATGGTGGGTAGGGCCAAGAAAGACCTTGGAACAGCACATGGGGTGCTGAGAAGAGAACAAAAGCACCCCTCTGCCCCCACCCTTAACATCTCCCTTCCTAGCCTGATGATGATGATGCGCTTGATACATACTTAGCCTGCTAATACAGCATTTCCAGTGTCTTTCTTGTGCAGCAGGGCAGTTAATGTACTCACATTATGCTAAACTGCATTAGAAAAAGGGAGCAAAGTCCTCCTCCCTCATATGGTGGTGACACCTTGCAAACCTGTACACTGCCTGGCCTCAAAGTCTCCTCTCCTTTCTCACCCATTTTTCTGAGCTTCACATCACAAGTCTTCCTTCCTTCCTTCCTTGTCTTCTGCTAGTTACTCCATGTCACACTAGTCTCACACAGGAGCAGCAACAAGAAGAGGAATAATAGGTGGAGGAGGAGGAAGGCCATTCTTGGTGCTTGTGCAGCAGCTTCTTGCACTCACACTTGTTCTCCAGTGAGGCCATTGATGTTCCTGATGCTCACACAGTCACAAGATCCCCTCCCTCTGGGCTGTGTGGTTCATTCAGAGAAGATTTGCTGAGATGTTCTTGTTGGTGTGCTTGAGCTGGTAGCAAGGGCGCCACTGGTTGGTGGCTCCACCTCCCTGCATTCCTGGAATTTCTTGGGATTTCTCCTCCTCTTGAGGCGGTGGTGGTTGCTGAGATGCCGGCCAAGTACTTGCAGATGCTCGGGGAGGAGAGGCGGCCGGAGCTTCACCGGCAGCAGGCGGGGTGCGTCACCGGGATCCTGCAGGCGTTCGACCGCCGGTATCCCCTCGCCGCCCACCATTCCCACAAGCGCCTTCTTCCCCCAGGTGCTTGTTTCCCCCACTTCTCCTAGTGCTATTGCTCGTTTCAAAGATGCAATTTTTTTTTTACCTTCCTTTTCTGTTCATCCTGCTACATCGAGATTTTTCTTATTTAGTTGTTTGCATTTCTCTGTACAATTAGTAGACTATCAGTCTTGATTTGACTTGTGTGTGCATAGAAGACTTGGTCTTTTGGTGTTTGATATGTGTAATTGAAGGCTTATAAACCCATAATTGGTGTGAAAGATGAGTGAAGTTGCTTGGTCTCAGAAGCTTCCAAAATCTTCATGTCAGGGTTGTATGGATGGGTGCTATGCATGCTCCGGTTTATTTTGGTGTTCCTTCATCCTGCATTGAATTGCTAGGTGTTGATGACAATTAGTGAGATCTAGCTTTTTCCCCAATTTTGGGCCAGGTGCCGGATTTTACAGGTGCATTTAGTTTTTTTTGTGAGAGTGAGATGGAAGTTTTTCTCTGGAATCTTTAGCAGCTACTAAGATTTTTTTTTTTTTAATCTGTACTAGTGCTAAATAGCTGGGAGTTGGTTGCACCAGCCGACAAAAGAGAGAGCCATTACACCCTGTAGACAGATTAAGAGCCTGGTTTTGGATAATAAATTTATCTCACAAATGCTGACAGCACTAATCTATTAAATTACAAGAAGGTTCTTTCCGAGAAATGTGGCTGTTCGGATGAACTACGACATTGACATATTTGTTTTTTCTTTCTTTCGTTTAATTTGTAGCCATTTGAAGATGTTTTTTTAATCGGAAGATCCCTTCTAATATTTCAATTCTCTGAAACAGCCCATGCACTGTCAAGCAGTCCAAGTGTTGGGGAAGAGCGAACAAGATATTCATCTCAGATTGTTCTTGTAAGTTTCAATATTTCTTCTTACATTCAATAGGCATGGATGCATTGTTTATTGTCTTGTACAATCTGTTTGACTGGCTGCAATCTGCATTCAGGACAAGAACATGAGTAAAAGCTGGATCGATAATCAAAGAGCACCATTAACAGTGGAGTTGTCGCAAGGATCTTATTCATCGTCGTCTTGTTCTTCGTCGTCCTCCCTTGATGGAAACAGATCAGGACAGCAAGACCTATCCTCCACTGATCGAATGCTATTTCCGGAGAAGCCATTCAAAAGCTCACCGAAGCTCAAGAGCTCTTCTGACAGTGACAGTGGAGTGGATTACTACCTTGATGATGCCCTTGCCAAGCTTTCAGCCCAACCTAGCTACCCAACTCTTGGTATAAGAAATCTCGTAAAGGATTCAATATATAGAGATACTCGTGATTTTTCAATCAGAACTTTCACCAAAGAGGCAGAAAAAGATCACCTATTCAATTGTGGAGATCCGCCTAGAATCTTGGATGAGCCTCCTAGCAGTGCTATCCAAGAGAAAAACAAAGGAACCATGGACATTGACGAATCCCTCCGAGTTTTAGCCAAGCTCAGGAATCCATCTGAATCAGTCCAGCAACCAAGGTTATCATATGATGCTCCTCGCTTCTCGTGTGAAGGAAGGGAATCAGCGTCAAAACTTAGGGAGGTGCCAAGATTGTCACTAGACATAAAGGAAAGCCCTCTTAGGAACCGCGAAATCGACGTAAGGCCAAAGCCAAGCATGACTGATGAAGACAGGAGAAGCAGCATCAGTAAAGATTACAGTCCACCCTTGGAGACCCAGCAAGAACACAATGCCTGTAAACGTCTCCCTAGCGTTGTTGCGAAACTCATGGGGTTGGAAGACTTGCCAGTGCATAAGGACAATACTGTGATATCTTCACAGGTATCCGAATCAGTTACAGAGAGGAGTGAAGAACCCACCATGCTGAGGCCTTTGAGCCTTTCTTCCCAAAATGAGGCTACTCCTAGGCAGCAGAGGAATCTAGATGCAACAATCAAGAATGTTCCTAACTCTAAGTTCCCTGTGGAAACTGCACCTTGGAAACAGCAGGAGAAGATTGTGCTACCTAGAAAATTGCCGAAGGGATCAAAGGGAGCTCATGGAAAAGAGCAACATGCTGCATCAGTTTACAGTGAGATAGAGAAACGGCTCAAGGACCTTGATTTTCAGCAATCGAACAAGGATCTCAGGGCACTCAAGCAGATCCTGGACTCGATGCAAGCGAAAGGGTTGCTGCAGAACAAGAAACGTGAGGAACCATCGATGCCGAAGATATATGATGGAGACCATGATAACGGAGATGTGACTGATGTAAACCTGAGACTGAATAGCACCAGCAACACCAAACAGGCACCTGAAGGAACCCCATCATTTACAACGGAAGAAGAGAGCACTACAGAAAGAAGCTTCAAATCACCCATTGTAATCATGAAGCCTGCAAAATCTGCAGACCTGTTAAGTGATGTAACCGAGGATTCTGCTGTTGGTCCATTAGGCGGTTTATCAGAGCTACCGCAGCTGAGAACAGCCAATAGTGCTGATAAAAGGAAAAGCTCAAAGAAGGTCACTAGGGAAGCTGTGGAGCAACATACCAAATCTAGTTCAAGGGCACCTGCACCTCAACCCCTTGCTTCTCTTGACAAGAGAGCAAATGGAAGGAATGAAGAAATTAGCAGGAAACAGAAGTCTACTTCACAGCTGATGACTGAGAGCTCAGCTAGGAGACAGCAGATGCAAAGAGAAAATAATGGAAGCTTGCTAAAGCATAAAAATTCCACTAGCCCTAGAGTACAACAGAAAAAACCTGATTCAGAGCGGAGGGCCAGACCGCCAATTCCCTCTCCTGATTCAAGCAAGAATCAAAGGCAATCTGTGGAAAGGAGCCATTTGGATTCAGTATCACCCAGAAGTAAATTTAGAAGAAAACCTGCTCAAGCACAAGGTGAAGATTTCCATCAAAATGGTGTAAGTAGAAGGACAAGGAGCCTGAACCAGGAAGGCAATGATATGTCCGCAAGGTCAGATGGTAGCATAAGTGTTGCATCAGAGCTGGATGTAGAAGTGACAAGTACAGACAGATCTGCAGAAGTTAACATTTTGAGATCTCAGCATGGCACTCAAACACCATCAGGAAGGAATCCTCAAAAAGTGGTAAACAATTTTCCTTCCTCCAGTTGGCTCTTTCATCCATATTCATAGATGATGTTATTAATGTAAAAACACAGTATTATTCTTCCTAATTTTCACCTTCCTATTATCTAAAAAAATATTCACCTTTGTAACAGCAAAAACATATATTTTAGGAAGAGCTACAATATTTGGTCATAGTTCTTCTGTAAAATGAAATCTGTCCAACTCTAGTTGGGTTCAAGCTGGAAATTTGAAATCGTACAAACATACCATAAACTCTTGTCTAATTATGACCTTTTTTAAACTTAAATTCAGAAAACCTCTTATGATGCAAACAAGGACCTGCCATCTATGGATCCTGCAGCAACTATTACTGAGCGGCCTAGTCCAGTCTCTGTATTGGACTCTTCGTTTGATCAGGAGGAATTTTTCCATACCAGCAAGACCACAAATTCATCTAATGTTGGTAAGATCTGCTGCTTCATACTACTTGGTTCATCGATCATATAAAGTGGAGTGTTAGTACTTTTCAAAAGAAAATGGGAACTCGAATAGGTTTTCTCGAGTGTCCTTTGAATTACTTCCTGCTTTGATGTCTTAGTTTTCCAGAGTTGGTTGGTTATGGAACTTCTTGTGTAAAGGTCATGATTCATGAATCATGTCTGCTGATGTTTACATGACTCGATAATTAGGTTTCTTCATATTAATTTTCGACAAGTAGTAACGCTGGCAGTGGGTTGAGGTTCACGTGCACATAGTAAGCAAATAGAGATCTCCTGCTACCAATAGTGTTCCTCTCATATAGAATGGTGTGTGCATTATGCACCATAGTTATAGGGTTTTGAAATTTCCTTAAGGAGGGAAAGAACATAACTGAGAGTTGACAAAAATCCTACTGTGGTGTACTATGATTGCACCTACCACTACCAATCAAAAGATCTCCTGTATGCATAGTTCCTTTACAATTTATCCACATGGCTTGCTAGATAAAGTGATATGTCGTAATGCAAGTATGCAACCCCCAAGTAATATGAACAGTAGAGTTTCAATGATAGAGTGCTTGTCGTTTTTTCTGCAGTAGCATTAGGCACATTCTTAATTTCATTAATGCTGCAATATCAGTATGGAGTGCTAAAGAATCTGCCTTCAGACCAGCGATTAGTTGCTGCACGACATGTCCTAATTTCTTGAAATTTGCAGATGATGAGCATCACCCATCACCATCAGAAGAGTCCTGCAAGCCTTCTGAAAAGAAGTCCACAGAGCTCCCCACACAACCCAAGAACAGCAAGCTCGCAAACATAGCCAGCCTCCTTGAGAAGCTCCAGCAATTGAGCGTAAACAAGGATGAGGAGGCACCTCCTGTCGATCACATTGCCTTCTTGTGCGAGACGCCAAGCCCAGACCATCGCTACGTATCCGAGATTCTACTGGCGTCAGGGCTTCTGATGAAAGACCTTGGTTCAGGGCTGTCACAAATGCAGCTCCACACATCAGGCTACCCAATCAACCCTGACCTGTTCTTTGTTCTTGAGCAACGAAAATCTGGGTGGACATCCAAACCTGAGGGGATCCATCAGAGCAGGAGCACCACAAAGCCAGATGATCTGAAGAGAGCGCACCGGAAGCTAATGTTCGAGGCGGTGAACGAGCTTCTCCTTGACAAGTTTGAGAAGGAAACCACACTCATCACTGGAGTAGCAGCAAGGGATCCAGTGATGAGCAGCGGGCAGCAGCTGGTGAAGATGATATGCTCCGGCATCGAATGCCTGAAGACGGAGAGATCGCGCATGTGCCAAGAAGACAGCAGCGTGATCCCTGACGCAGAGATCCTCAACAGGTTGGAGGGGTGGTCGCCGAGCTTCAGCAGGAGGGAGCTTCCAGGCATGGTGCTGGAGATCGAGAGGTCGATATTCAAGGAGCTCGTCGACGAGGTGGTGCGCGGCGAGTCCGCCGACGGTCAGCCGGCGAAGGCCGGAAGGCGCAGAAGGAGGCTCTTCGCTTGACAGTCACTAGTGATGGCTGCTGACTTGCATTGGAGTGTGAAGTGTGATACTGTACCTAGTAGTAGCATGTCCATTGTTGAGGTTTGATTTGTCTAGAGAGAGAGAGAGAGAGAGAGGATGAAGAGCAATGCAGAAACCTGAAGTAGGAATGCAATGTTTGAGGCACTTGCCTAGTTGTTGTTCTGCGATAAATATTATAAGTGAAATTATAACCTGAGACACTGGCAGTTTTCTTGCATTGTGCTACTCTACTTTTGTTTTGACATTTTACATCTTATCGCTCTTTCTCCGAACACGCTTTCGGGAGTTTCCCTCCGTGATTACAAGGAAAAATAACCTATGTAAGTTTCCAAAAAACCTAAATGATACTAAGAAGAACTGGGTTAAAGGAGATTTGGTGAGAGAAAGCACCGAGAGGTACTTCTTAATTATCTAGAATGACTCGGTAGTTTCTTATTATGTAGTTTATCTCCACAGCAATTGATCATTGTAATGTAATGATAACATCGCATTCCTCCTTGTTTTCCCTCCCTTTTGATGTGCATTGTAGCAGTAATTCTTAACCGTCAGAAGAAGATCGGCGCCTACAACCTAAGAGCAGGTATAATAGCAGGCTATAAGCCAGCTATAAACATATTTTAAAGAGATAAATAAAGAGAGAAGAGCAGCGGGCTGCAGATCTGTAGCCAGCTGCAGCACGAACTCCAAGACGTAATGTGTGTATGACAGGTGGGACCAGATATTAATAGTATAGTAAGCAACTATTGTATAAATTGGCCATTACATTGGCTACGATGATTTGGAGCTAGTAGTGGGCTATACTATTAACTTGCTCTAACGAATGTGTGGGTCGCTGCTGGAGTGCCTTTTGTGGAATAATTAACTATTTGCCACTCTTACAAGCGGTGATAAATTATTTGCTACTGGACCTACATGTCATAGACAACGAGTAGTAAATAATTAATTGCCACTTTCGAAAAGTTGCAAAAAGTTAAATGTCCCTTTTTTTGCTGGGTAGTACATGTTTGGGAGCACAGCTGGTGTCAAATATGAAAGGATGGAAGGCAACGGCTTGGTTCAAAAGATAAAATGTGCTATGCATGGTTGAAGCATCGGGAGAAGAGACGCGGGTTTCCACGTAAAAACTTTTCACCCTGTTATATCAAATGTTTGGACACATGCATTGAGTATTAAATATAGAAAAAAAACTAATTACATAGATTGTGTGTAAATTGAGACAAATCTTTTAAGCCTAATTGCTTTATGATTTGACAATGTGGTGCTACAGTAAACATTTGCTAATAACGAATTAATTAAGCTTAATAAATTCGTCTCGCAGTTTACAGGCAGAATCTGTAATTTGTTTTGTTATTAGTCTACGTTTAATACTTCAAATGTGTGTCCGTGTATCCTATGTGACACGCTAAAACTTTTCACCCCTGAAATTAAACAAGACCTTAGTGTATCTATCAGTTGACCCAAGTTAAGTAATACGCCATGGACTTGGAAGGTGTATCCCTAGCTTGTTTTATAATGCACCATATATGTATCCACAAAGCCCAATTATTATAATAATAATATTATTATTATGTACTCCAAATTCAAGTACCTTATTTCCATGCTTAAATCGTTATGGACTGGGATCCCCTTTATTATGCAGCTTCAGTCGATCATCACTAGAACAATGCTATGTTTAATTTGATACTGGTGCGTATGCATTCGAACCCTTAATTTTAGTTTCACTCTTTCTTTGAGCGCTTTCTTTTGAACGTTGAATGAGTGAAGTCGATTATCAGAATGGGTTTATATATTTCGGCTGAGTATGTGCGCATCTGTGCGACACTACACACTTCCTACGACCTCCAATACCATTACTTCAGAAAATTAATACTAACATTGGCATAAGTGACTGACATTAAAATATTCAACAATCTGGTGTTCTGCACAAACAATTTAAGAAAAACACACAATAGAGCTAATTACACGGTACAATTGGTGAATAGATAGGAAGAAATTCGCCAGCCAAGGTGCTAGAGCTAGGGGATAAAACGTAGAAGGAACCTAGCCTAGCATTAACAGACATCATTCCAAAGAATGAGGAAATTAGTTCCGAACCACAGGGTAAAAATCGCAGGCCAAATTACTCCCTCGTTAAGTAGGATCAAAATAACCCAGAACAAATCAGAGGGGTAATTTGTCCAGTTAGGAGGGTTCAAGGTTGAAAATTCAAGAGGGAAAATCAGATCAAGCCAATATAACTCTCTAGTATTCAATTGGAACAAAATGATCATGTTTAGATAGACTTGTCATTTCACTTCTCATGGTACCGATAAGCAGAAATATTATAAAGGCAAAAAGAAAATTGACGACAATCAGGCCAATCAATATTTGATTGGGGCCAAAATATCTATCTGAGAGCCCAGCTTCTCCTCAGCAGCTTTCTCAGCCTTGACACGAAGCCTTGTTAATTGCTTCCTCCTCTCGTATGCAACCTTAGCCTTCTCCTTTCTCTTCTCCTCCAATTCCTGCAAGTGCAATAGGCAAGGTGATCAGTGTGCTTTCATGCATAAGAACTAAAGTGAAACATAAAAAGCCCAACCAGAATTGAGATGATAACAGCCTAGAAATGCAGGACATGATTGAAATAATAGCACATACTCAGAAACAAAGCAGATAAATGTATCAAACAGAATATTTTGTTGTGAGAAATGGCACAGTTGGTCAGAAGTAGCTGGTTGTAAACATCATTTTGAAAAAATCAGTGAGAATACAAGTAATTTTTCTTCATTTTACCAATCATGCCAAATATGCTATTTAACTCAGCATGGATTAGAAAAAAAAATGCTGTGTAACATTCGAAAAGGGGATGCAAACAAGAAAAAAAAAAAGATGCATTTGCAAATTCACAGCCATAGCATAAGTAATCACAGGTATATGGGAATTCCATCATCTTTGTGCAAACAAATAAATAGGATACTTAAGATTTCGTGCATCATCTGAATCATCAACTAATCTCAGACAGCATAAAAGTAGTGAGCAAAAACCTACACATTAAAATCCAGAGCATGTTGAGTTTGAGTTGAACGCCTTACTACCATACAGTTGTACAATCAAATAGCTACAAGGGCCCAATATTCACAAAAGTCATCACATAATAGCACAACATTCCAAGATGAACTACTCCTAACAGTTCAATACATGTATTCAGCATTGCATTCATCCTAAAACGTTCAATAGTACATGTATTTAGCATATCCATTCATCCGAAAAGTAAAAGGGGGCACATGTATACAGCATTACAGCAGCATATGCATTCAAGCTAAAACGAAGAGCAGCATGGATATGAATACAGAAAGGAAATGTACCCTGATGGTGTCGTGGTAGTTCCAGCCGACCTCCTTGGAGAGGTGGCCGAGGAGGCAGTACTTGTGGCCGGGCTGGAGGCGAAGAACCCTAGAAGCCATGGATTAGTTCATGGAGGAAAAGAAAAGGAGAGGAGAGGAAAGGGTTCGAAGCGAGCGTACTTGAGGGCGTCGGGGACGACCATGCGCTTGGTGCGGTCGTAGGGAGGGGGGACGCCGTCGAAGGCCTTGAGGTTGGCGAGGGCGGCCTCGCCGCGGGGGGTCTTGTGGGGGATCATGCCGCGGACGGTGCGCCAGAAGATTCGGGAGGGGGCGCGGAAGTGGATGGGGCCATGGGAGGGCTTGGTGTTCATCCGCTTGCGGAGGAACCGGAGGTACTTCATCTTCTGCCGGACGAGCCCGCCGGAGATGCACATCTCCTCGCACCGCACCACCACCACCCGCTGCCCGTTCAGGAGCTCCTTCGCCACCAGCGACGCCAGCCGCCCCAGCATGTGGTGCCGCGCGTCCACCACCACCCGCCGCGTGCACAGCCCCGAACCCGACACCATCTTCCTCTCCTCCTTCTTCTTCTTCTTCCTCTCCGGTGGGGGTGGTGGTGCTGGAGGGGGAACGCGGCGGCGGCTGCGGAGAAGCGAAGCGCTAGGGTTTACGAATGAATCTCCTTTTATAGGTGGGGCATCGACGAGGACATAGATAATGGGCCGCACTGGGCCTTGTTAGGCTTACTTTTGGTTGGGCCTCCAACATGTTCCTTGTATCATGGGGCCTACCATGGGCTCTTCTACGCCTCATTCTTAAGAGTTTTTCTGCTCGCAAGATACTAACTGTTCTTTTCTATATTTTTCAAAAAAGAGAAAAGAAAATGTTCTTACAGAGAAAGAAAAAAAGGATAATTCCAGTACATTGTGCCCTTCAACTACCACATTCCTTGGCTATTTTCAACGCCTATATATTTGCAAATGAGCATCAAAACAGCACAGACTGGTGATGGTTTACCAGATCATCTATATTTTTTTTTATAAATATAATACTACAAGATCATCATCTATATTACTGTAGGAAAACTGGTCGCACAGCTAACATTTGATTTCAAGACAGCATCCCGAATACATTAACAATTGACAACATTTTTTTTTGTTATTACTAAACAACAATCCTCAAGCAAATATTGGTGTTTGCAACCTTTTTCTTCTCATCATTCGTCATCACTGTCAAAAACGACCGCCTTCCGACGATGAACTGCCTGCTGTTTTCTTGGTGGCGAATCATCGTCCGAGTCGATCTCCTTGCGCCTTTGGCTGGCACTGGCACCCCCAGATTCTCTCCTCCGTTTTGGTTCCTGCAGCAGAGGCTTCAGTTTCAGTTTCGATTTATATACAGCTAACCTCATCATGTTTTTCTTTCAAGTTTGCTATATATTAACTACAACAAAAAACCAATCATAGATTCCTTTCAGCTATATGCTAACTAAGTATGCACAAGTAGTCAAACATAAACCGAATACATTTTTTTCTGTTTCCTTTTGTTTCACTTCAACATTTACAAGGCAGCAAGCCTGCCCGCTGACCTGTTAGTTACTCTTTTGCAGAACTACTGAACTTAAACTTACCTATCTACATAATGCCAGCATTGTAAACTAAAATATCAAATTTAATCATATATTCCTAGTGGTTACTGTCAAGATTCTTGAACATCTTGCCCTCACATATGCTGCAAAAGTATTTAATTCATTAATCTCTTTACTGGGCATATCCAAGAAAGAACCTGACTTGCAAATTTGGAACCTTACGACAATGTTCATTCGTATCACATATTCACATTGCTAACTTGTGAAAAAGAAAACCAAGAGTTTTCAGGCCATGCCATCGGTCTTACCTCGATTTCTTCATCTGACATAGCTGCTTCTTCTTCCACATCTTCCTCATATTCATCCTCTTCATCAAGCTCATCTTCCCTCCCCTGGGTTGGTGAGTGCTCAATATCCTCTCCTTCAGTTTCATACTCTGACTCCTCCCTTTCACTCTCAGAATATTCATTTTCCTGTCGTCTAGGCGGACGAGCAGGAAAGGATGGTTTGCGAGGAATGTTTCTGCCCATACTTGACTGAAAATGTGCAAACAATACAGATTATGTATAAACAGCAATATATTGGATAAAAATAACAAGGGTTACATGCTGATGAGTTGCTCACCTTCTTTGCACTAACTATGCGCCTCTCAGCTAGTGCTTCAGCCTCCAGTTCATCCCCAAAACGACTACGTGCTGGCATTCGGCGAGAACCATATTGATGGTCAGGTTCCTCATCCTGCCAAAATATGGCATTGAATAAATCATTGGGCATAACCAGTACTATACGTCTTATTAATTGTCACGCCGAATGCAATCCCCCGCCAGAACGCACCAAAAGGACAAGTTGCAAATCATTACAGCACATTTTACAACTACAAAAACAGCTATTGAACATGTGCATCTAAATCCAAGGAAAAAACATCATGAGCTACAACAGCAGAATAAAATCTCACACAGAAATAAACAGTCTCAAAAAACACAGAAATAAACTGCCAACATAATGATCTATAACTGTCAAAAAAAAAAACATAATGATCTATATATCTGAGTCATTTACAGTAAGCTTAAACAAGTCCATATTGCCCCTATGAATTTACAGATAAACAATTTATGTGTATGTGCCATGTGCATACGATAGCAGCCTACATGGTTTCAAAAAAGGAAATAAAATTAACCAGACAAGAAAAATTTGGATATCATCGCGTAAATAACATGTAGGACTGAAGAGGATTTCAGTTTTCACTGAACAGAGTTTTTACCATGCAACAGCTTTAGGTCGGAAAGTGAAATTGAACTCAAATCACTTGCTAAAATCAAATAAGGAGTGGGCAGTGATGCAGTGTTAATAAGATGTGGAGGGAAATTTGGAAGCATAGGAACAACTGTTTGTGGCAGTGTGCAACGCTGTATGTGGCAGCGGTGATCCAATCAGTAGCAAATGAAGGTGCACTTTGGTGCTTGCCTGGAGTTTCAAAGCTTCGAAACCTGTTTGCTAGGTCGATAGCCCTTGCGACTTAACTAGGTCATTCGGTTTGTTTGGTTCTTTTGTAAGACATGACGGTGTTTAGGGAGTGGGATTTTTTCTAAACTCCCCTGTGCTGCACCGCCCCTACGCAGATCTCCTGCGTGTTCGAGAAAAGAAAAAGGTGTGGAGGGTCTTGCACTTTACCAGCATTATATTGCAGCCAAAAGTGGCCGCACAGCTAAATTGGAAAGACTGGCGATCATTCAAATGGCATTTACTAGTAAGATTTAATAGGATGCGTCTGGACTAAATATCATTTATCACTAATACTAGAACTGTATGAACAACAATAACTGATTGTATCAATGACCTTAAGCGGAAGAAATAAGAGAAATGACAAGAAACCCACCTCATCTAATGCATCTTCCAAAAATCCAGGAGAAAGCTGCCTTCTTTGCCTGGCAGGCTGTGTGTACTTGCGGCTAACCTTTTCTTTTTTGCGTTGAAGAATTGAATGGGCTCGAATATTTTGGCCCAAGGCCTGCATAGTGAAAAGGGACAAACTTCATTCAAAATGCATATATAACAAGTTTAGAACAGAAAGGAAATACAGCAAAGCATGGAACAGGATTAAATGCATTTACTAAATCAGCATGCCAACTATTTGGTTATTGCGCCTTCACAAAAGGAAACTTAACCCTATGTGATTTACTTTTTGTGAAAAGTTCACTGGAGCAAGCCACAATAAATGCTATGCAGCGTAGCAGTAAGAACAAATCACGTTACAATAACTTTTAGACTCTCAAATCAAAGCTGAAACTCACAGGATCTAGAACGCGTGTTGAACTGCCACAGAAATTGAGCTAATTAATGCTTGCTTATGCATTGGAGAAAAACATGAAAACACACAAACAAGAGAATTTGCTGAATACAAATTGCAGTATTGTTGGAAAACATTGATATTTGTTGGAATGACGACATAAATTTCTTAATCTTAGAACTCATCCTCTCATCATAAAAGGAAGAAAAAAAAACAGAGAAAGCAACAAGATTGTGGAACTCATTCAAATGATTTCATAATGATTACATCTTTATTTTTAGGATAAATATGATGAAAATCTTGCTCTTTACCATTCAAGAGATTTACAATCAACATGCCAAGATTTGCATGTAATGTTTTTAGACACTGGAGAATCGTCAATTTACCAACTATAGCTAAAAATGTTATCACATGTTTGTGATCCAAGAAAAACAATTTGCCTGCTGATTGTCATGCTCTAAATTTGCTTGCTGATTATCCTGCTCTAAAAGCATCAACTGTCCTCTCAATCATTTTAGATAGTGATCCTGACTAGCTATGCGCCCAAGAATAATCAAATTTGAAGCTCATATTTCCATGAAGAAGACCATTATTGTAGATTGCAACATTAGTTAGTACTTTAGTAGCATTTCCTTAATGGTACTAGCTTACCAGTTATGCTCATATTCACTTGTTTGTCAGTTATCTGGTACAAATTCAGTATCTGCTCAAATCTCTCATGGTCAGATACCAAATTATATTTACTTAATTTGAAGTTTGCATTCTGACTATCTTGCTGATTATTCTACTCTATTAAGTATTACATGCATCCAACTCCTATAATCTAAAGAAATAAGGGAAAAAATATAAATGTACATGTTACGTCAAGCCCAATGGCTATCCCCTATAGAAAAAAATGGAAAGTGAGTATAACACAACACAAATCATGTTGTTTTTGACATAGGAACCATATCAGAAGCAGCATTGGGACAAATGTAAGTCATACACATGTCATTCAGTGTTGCATATACATCCAATGAATTAAGAAATGGAGTTTTTGGTTACCCTTTCTTTTTCCTGCTTCACTTTCTCAGGATCCTTAGATTCGATCCATTTTTGCATCTTAACAGTTTTCTTATTCTGAGAATCAACAAGAGCAGTTAATAAACGATGTGATTTCGAAGACAAGGAAGATGGCATGAATCTCATTTTCCGTAAGAGCCTTCCTTGTGATTGAAGGACTCCCTGCATTACAATTCAAAATTATATCAGGTTAGTGAGACCTATGCGGTAAGAGCATGAATGAACAGAGGTGGTAGCGTACCTTCCCATTCCTCAGAAACAGATGGGACTGATCATGATGTGCTTCATGTACAGATATATCAAGAACTTCATTGCCAATCAGCAGCTGCATCGTTCCATCTTTTCATTTTACAATGCGCGCATTACTTTCACACTGCAACAATGCTCATTTATCATATGCATAGACTCATAGTGCACTGACCACCTGTCACAAACTACTTAAAAGGGCAATGACCAAAAAAAAGGAGGAAGAAGAAGAAACAGAGCAAGCATCTTATGGTATGTATAATAACATACTCCCTCCGTCCCACAATATAAGGGATTTTCAGTTTTTGCTTGCAACGTTTGACCACTCGTCTTATTCAAATTTTTTTTGCAAATATAAAAAACGAAAAGTTGTGCTTAAAGTACTGTAGATAATAAAGTAAGTCACAAATAAAATAATTAAAATTTTCAAAAAAATTTGAATAAGACGAGTGGTCAAACGTTACAAGAAAAAACTCAAAATCCCTTATATTATGGGACGGAGGGAGTATATATTCTTTTGCAGGGAATACATAATAACAGTTGGGCAAGTTGGCTATGAGAGAAGACTCGGTGCAAGCATCACTAAAGGCTAGTTCACAACCCTGATTATTATAAGAAAGTTAAGAAGCTGCCCAGAGCATCTTCAGGGAGGGAAACTTAGAAGATGGCAGCATAGCATAACTGAGTCTGTAATGCTAAAGGATTTCAAAATGCTACTTGAAAAACATTCCACTTACAGATGTAGCGCCATTAGCATTCTTAACGGTTCTCCACCGCACAATATTGTCCTCCAGTCGTATCCTTTTTTTAGTCCCAGATTCATCTGTAACAAATACATCCTCCTCCACATATGTTTTAGGATCAAAAGGCTTCGGGTCAATCCCCATAATGTTTGATACCTTGATCACATTCATCTACAAGTTAAGAAATCAGTCAGTAACAAAAAAATCTATGAATAGCTGCAAAAGCACAAAATATTTAAGCACCAATCATTAATATTCCTAGTCAAGCCTATAACATGACAGCAAAGTTCTCTTCAATAATACCATGACATAAAAAAGAAATTTCAACTACTAAAGGACCAACGTCACATAATAAGTACAAGCATGGAGTTCATAGCAGCACAGGTTCTTTATTTCTGACATTGTACTGCACCAGTCAATTGTGCAGTTCTGCACAACAACATTTACGAACAAGCACAAAATATCAGCAATTAAACAGTAACAGATACAAAGAATGACAAATAAAAATCTGGTGTATATACAGCAACACAATAAATATCCATCAAAGATAACTGATGTCTGCCAATATATAATCATCTTGTCAGAAAAGATAACAGTGCTGCATGGTCAAAGACTGAAAGATATATGGTTCGAAAGGGGTAGTCAACTCACTCTGTCGGGTTGAGCTGGCGGCTGCTTAAGTGGAACCACCAGGTTCAACGGTGGACCAACTGGTTTCTCTTTTGGTTTCAATTCACGATTTTCATCTGATTCATATCTCATATCTTCATCAGCTACTGCATCCTCAGGCTGCAAATCCTTCTCATAGTGACCTTCATCTTCCATGGGTGATCTCTAAAAAAGAAAGGAGGAAATTTTGAGTACCTATTGCATCCAGAAATAAGTTAGGTGTGAAAGTTGATCAATACTGACTGGAGCACAGATCTATATTCATGCAGGGTACATACAAGAAATGAATAGGGAGAAAGATTTTTAGATAAATACATAATTAGCAGAGATGCTACCTGCATTAGTAAATTTGTTGCATAGTTAAGCATCATATGGTAACTCTGAATTTAAAAGAAGATAAAACACAAAATTCTCTACATACTGAATTACATGAATACTTTTGCTGATATTCAGTTTAAACAACATGCCACCAAGTCATCGTTAGCATACTGTACTTGTTCAGTGCAGAATGTATAAAAAATGGCTCTGTTTAGAATTTCCGTGAAAATCTTTGCTGGTTTTCTTTAAGCCTGACGAAAGATATTCCTACTTTAAGCCTAGAATGGTAGGTAACTTGAGCATAAAAATCTCACATGGGAATCTTCATCAATTTCATGTTGATCATGATATGGAGCAGGTTCATCTTCATCGCTTTCACCAAATACATCACGGACAACTTCATGATCTCTCTCCTCCTCAACTGGCGAGCTGCATAAGATTATGGTTCTTACGAGTTACTACTTAATACAAAGGTAGGGAGGATATACATAGGCAAAGAGTGCATATTGAGTCACTAGCAAAATACTAAGAAACAGTTAATGAAGCAGTGGATAGATTGTTACGTCGTAATGTCAGATCTAGAAAGCATAAAATGCACAGACAATAAATAGGATTCTGATTTTTTTTTCCCTTTAACCTTGGTGTTTTCCTTGTTTGATGAGGTTCCTCATCTTCATGTCCTCGACCAGCATAATAGTCATCTTCAGACCCCTCAGATTCAGAGGCAACAACTCCTCTTCTTCTGCTAGCTACTGGCCGCTGCTGATAGCCTTCGTCTTCACTATCCATGCCTGCTGCATCATTTTGCATCACCCGGTCACTAAATTCTCTTTCTGGGGAGCTCTGGACCTTTTCCCCATCACTTTCTCCTTGATCAAGATCAGCACGGTGAGCTTCAGCTTCACTTTCTTCTTCCATCCCAACTTGCCCCTCACTTTCACCTTCTCCTTCCGCTTCACCTTCCCCTCCATTATCAGCCTCACCTTCCACTTCTTCCTGTACAAGCAGATCAATAAGCAAGCATCACATCAGATAGCTGCAGCGGAAGTATACAGAATGCATCGATGAAGAACTGGGGCACAAGAAGAGCCTACGAGAGCTAAACTCTGTGGCAAGATCAGCAAGGAATGACGGTTCGATTTTTACACCGTGATAGGTCCAGTATGTCTCCAAATCACTTGCTACAGCTGGGCACTAAAAAAACTAGCATTACACACGGAGGATTTACACTTGAGACTGACAGACTTGCGCGCAAAGTGTGAGGAAACAAAATGATGGATTTCTGAAATGCCAGTGGTGTTCAAGAGGCAATGCTCCATATCACGTCACCTAAAATTACAATAGTTTTGATTCAAAAAAGTACAATATTCTACTAGCAAGCTTATTATCAAGATGTTCCTTTCAGAATTCTCGAACAGACGATTGGGGATCAGCGAAGCAGAAATCTACTGGTTCATCAAACTGCAGTATCCCAATGGCGAGATTTATTCCACCCGAACAAACCTAAGCCCTAGCCCCAGGACGGGGGGACAGGAAGCAGGGGAGGGGAGATTTGAGATTTTTACCGAGTGGTAGCCGGAGCGGGCATGGCCTTCGCTACGGACGTCGTCGTCGTCGTCCACCACCTGGTGGCGAAGAAGCTGCTGCAGCGGCGGATGCGGGTGGTCGTCCTCGTCGACGACCTCGACGGCCTCGTCGTCGTCCTCTTCGTCCTCCGACTGGTCGCCGAAGAGGTTCTGCATCATCTGGTTCCTCGTCTCCTCCTCGACATCCCTCTCCCTGTCGCCGCCCGCCATCGCCGCCGCCGCCGCCTCTCCTCTCCAATTCTTCTTCAATTGGGGATTTCTGTCGAAAATGCTGTCAAAAGTGCGGCTGATGGAAGCCGAAAAAATGGGGCTCCTCGCTCGCTCTCCTTCTCCTCCTCCGTAGCCGTAGCCGCCGGCCGCTGGCCAAGTAGGAGGCCGGAGCTCGCCGCGACTACGACAGCCGCAAGGAGGTTCGCCACCGCTGCCGCTCCCGGGATCAGCGCGTCGTCGTACTTAATTACCGCCCGCGCCACGCCGCGGCGCTGGACGGAGAGGCATCCGTGAGGCCTTTGGGGCGCCCCGCGTCGGGCGGCGGCGGCGACGAGTCGCGAGCCGTGCCGGCAGCGAGAGCGAGATGCTCGCCGGGAAGAGTGGTGGATGGGTGTGTTGGATTGAAATGTTGTACTAACAGGGGGGTTTTGATTGATATAGATTTGTTGGTGTTTCCTTAGGGACCAAATTGTTTGTCACAGTACAAACGTGTTTCAGTATTTTAAGATTGAAACATTCTCTATCTACTAGGTTAAACTTTTTTTTTTCTAACTAACGAAACAGCGCTCAATTTTTGACAAATAAATCGGACACCTAATTTATAAGGGTTCCATTTTTTTTTTGTTTTTCCTTTCTCCTTCTCAGGTTACTGTCGGGCAAAGCGCATTCACGTTTAAAAAAGTTTTTTTAGAAAAAACAAAATCAAAATTTTGTTAAAAAAATACAATACAAATATATACACTCATATAAACATACGCGTACACGCAAGTACCCGGGCGGATAGGTTACACAGCAAGAACCTATTTAGTTGAGCGGCACTCATCTCACGAAATAAAGTTTTTTAAATGTGATGTGATGTTAAAAAATCATATGTCAACACTTGAATTATTATATTTGGTCTGGATTTGTAGCCAAATTACATATATGCATGCCTGCATTAGTGAAAACTCAAGTCAAAAGAACATATTTTTCCTAGGCGAAGTTTTGTGAAGCAGCAATATGCATGGATAATATTTGCTTATGTATCTTGGCTCGATTTCACAGAACAACTAAACACCCATCATCATTAGATATGTTAACAGAGTAGATCACCAAAATATTTAACTTTTGACATCAATCAAATTGGTTGAATGCCTTAATCCAGGTCCTTGTTGGCACTGTTGTTGGTGTCAAGGAAGCTCAAGTGAGTCATTATGCCATTGCCACCTCATGTGCTAAGGAAATAGCATCCGCATGCTACATCACAAATGATCTTGGCTATACACTAAGATGAAATGAAACCAGCAATAGTTGGTGCGGTCCAAAGTGGCACAAGCCGAAAGCAGTAACTAAAAGACTGAAACAATCGGTCCAAAGTTCCAAACACACAATTTATTCATAAAATTTTGAAGTGTTACAAATATATTACATCGCTTCGACTCCGATGTACAAATGTTGCTAGAAACTCAGCTCAGCATCACACTATCTGACTCGTCTCATCAACAAACATACCGACATTGAAACAGCAGCACAAGTTTAATTTAACCAGAAATCAATAAACTGAACAAAAAAGACAAACAGCAGGTAATCCATAACCAATAGCACTGAAATTTCTGCTGATGGAAATTGCAGTGTGAACAAAAGTACCTGCTCATCGCAATTATGCATCACTTAACAGAAATAACACCAAACATGCAGCTTGGCAGCAAACAAGAGCGACTAGGCGCTTGGCTACCAAGCCCATCTTATAGGCAAAAGGGCATGGCAGGGCTAAGGGCAACACTGCCTACATGCACCCTAGCAGCTCTGCAGTATTGGAACCCAAGCACTCCCCTCTGGTTCATTGTAAGAGAGTAGTAATATAATATATATGCCAAATCCAAGCTCAAGTATCATCATAACCCAAGGGGAAACAACTATCCCAACCTTGATAATATTTCAGCACAAAATCATGAAAGAACAAGGTAAAGCAAATAATAAACAACAACAATGTCAACTGATTGCAGAACATGCCAAATCACAAACAGTTCGAAGAAACCATTCAAATACAAATCACTTCAAGAATTACCAAAAGAGTTTACCATTTACTGAAACAACGCCACAGGTAACTAACTAACCCACGAAAAGAAAAGATGAAACATGATGTCACCTTGCTAGGAAGATGTTTGAGAATAGGTTTCATAAAACCGTCAATTAAGTACCGGTAATAGTGAACAAAGAAGCGTCTAAACCACAAATGTTTCTGTAATCTTAGCAACATAAGGGATGTTCGGTAAAGCTATATATGGCCGCTGTTCGGTACAGTATCTAGTATTGAAATTTTACGGTAGCAGCAGCCAGGGCAGCCGAACAACCCCATTGTAAACAGATAATCAAAAAGCAGCATGAGAAAAAAAGTGAGCAAGTTGTGTTTGGGATATTTGGGTGCACGCAGTAATTAAAGTTGAGAAAAACATATAGTGGTACTGTTACCACGGAAAGTTACTCTTAAGTTGTGACACTGGCCTACAAATGAAATTGAGGAGGTAGTAAAAACATTAGGACAGCAAGGCTTAAATTAAGGAGGTAATGTTGCATCAAGACGACAACGACAAGGCTTAATTTAAGTTTAAGGATGTACTTACTTTAAATCATCAAGCACACAAGGCTTAAATTAAGTAGGTGCTGATACATCAAGCCCACAAAAGATTAAATTAAGTAGGTGATGATACATCAAGCCCACAAGGCTTAACTTAAGTAGGTGCTTCCACAAGGCTTAAATTAAGGAGGTGCTAATAGATTATAAGACCACAAGGCTAGAATTAAGAAGGTCCTCATAGAGTAAGACCACAGGACATGGAGATTATTATTTCATAATCTAAAATCGGTCGGCAGCGATGATTTTACACAGAATAATTTAGGAGGGTGGCATTGGCAACGAGGAGGACATATGGTGGTCAGACTGTTGAGTCTCCTCGAATAGAACATCGTACATCCCAAAAAATGAGGTGACAAAAAAAACTAGACCAAGATTTTTTGCCCAGGCGACATCATACCAAATGTGCCCTTCTGGCGGTGGCCTGCAATGCAAATTAAGATGGATAATAAATTAATTAGCTCATCGGATTGATTGATTCAGATATATATATATATATATAAAGGACATGAGTGCTGACGCATATATATGTGATAGATAATGGATGGATTAAGTACCTCCCTATGCAAGGATTAGCATAGATCTTGATCCTGTGGGTATTGCGGTGGACATCTCGAGCGGCTTGCTGCCGGATGATGGGATCCAAGAGCTGTGGCAACCTTTCAAGGTTGGCCTTTTCCATGGCATCGAGATGTCTACGCACCTAGCGATCATCAATTAATCAATCAAATAATCAAAAAGCAAGCTAATTAAGGCAAGAAGAAGCAAGCAAGGAAGGAAGGAGACGGAGTAGGGTACGTACGTCTTCCGCGGCCTTGGAGTGGAAGGCGCGCCGGGCTGCCGCCATCATCCTTGTAGCGGCGAACGACATGGGATCGATCGGATCTACTCCTCCTGTCCGTCCTGGTTAGAAGCTCTCTCGCTCTTCTCCCACCTTTACTTCCAACAAAAAAGGGGATAAATCCGAATCCGGGAAGGGATGAGAAAGAGAAAGCCCAGCCCAGCCCAGCCCAGCCCACCGATAAAATACAAAAGCGATTTCCAAGAGAGAGGAAAGAACGAAAGAAAAACAATAATAAAGAAATATATAAAGCTGAAGCTCAATCCAATTCCAAACCCTAGCTAGCCTTCGTCTTCCTTCCTCCTCGATTCGATTCGATTCGTGATGTCGCTCTGCCGCGCCGTGGTGATGCAGTCGCGGGGGCTTCTTCTCCGCACCCGCCGTCGGACCTTCTCCACCACCGGCGCCACGGATCAAGAGCAGGTAACTAACTCCTATTCTTCCTTCTCACCGAGACCACCGGATCGATACACATCTCATCTTTCTGCTCAACTGAATTTCTGTATGCGGCATCGAATATGGACTTCACAAACGGCGAAATTGAATGCTCTGGTTTGCTTGCCCCCCTCCTAATTTTAGGCCACTTTCCAATGCACCAAATTTTTTTTTTCGCCGGGATATGCACCTAATTTTGTCCCCTCTAACAGTCAGCAGTAGATAACTGTAGAGAATTTCACTTATGTTACTCCATCTCTAATCCTATTTAGAAATCGATTAAAAAAAACTCTTCTTTTGGTTTCTGTATATATGCCTTAGAGTTTCCTTATGCGTTGCAATATATATGTCAATTCCTGCATTTATATAGCCTTTATCTGGCCTCTTGGTTTGGATACTGAAGGGAAAACATAAGATTAAGATGAGATTGGAGAGGTGGTGGGCTACTGGGCTCCTCTTCCCTAACTCCCTAAGATCAACTTAAATCGTCTTGTATGTGCAAGTTGGCTGGTATTTGTTATATTAGAAGAGATTCTGTTTTTCTCTAAAAGATTAGAAAATGACAGCATGAATGTAACAGTATTAGGAGCATGGGCACATAAAACAGTTCTGGAGTTAGAAAGCAGTCGGCTTTCTGATATATGTTAAGAACACACTTGCTGAATGTTCACAGTTAATTTTCATACTGTGATTACAGGCTCATTTTTCATCAGTTACTAATTAAAATATCCCCACCCCCAAAATGTTGTTTTTTAAGTGTTACCGCTGAATCTATATAGGTTCTAAAAGAGTATGTGAATTTCTCTCATATTTCTAACTTGTAAACCTTGGTCCGCTGTATGCTTGTGTGTTTCATTTTCTTCTCTAAATCAGCCGGCGATGTTGAGGCCTATGAATGCTTGTCAGTAACAACTTAACACTAACAATGCTGGTGACTTACCGTCCTCTGATACCATGAGGGAGTAATTGATCATTTTTGTCTTGATTTGTGCTCAAACCTGTGAATCCTAATCAGGTCAGAAGGACCAACATCGTCAGAGAAATTGATGAATTGAAGGCGAAGGCGAAGAGGGAAATGATTGAAGATGTGGAGAAGGTAAAATGGGTGGAGAATGAAGATAGAAATGTGCTCAGCCGGTATGTGGTTGCTTGCAAGTTTATGTTTGTCATTGTTTTCCACCTTGGTTTCAGGGGCAGCAGCTTCATATATATGTGTTGTGTATATCATTCGCACAGGTTGTTGACTTCCTGCGGGATGCCCAGGGGTGCATTTCGAGATAATCTAGTGTTTGGATGTAATGTAGTTGCGGTGTTTGTTGCATCCGGTGCAGTTGGGGCATGCAGTGCTGGCTAGAGAGATGCGCGGCGTAAGCGTGCAAAGTTTGGTACTAATGCTTCAAGTTTAATTACTTACTCCGTTTCACAATGTAAGACTTTCTAGACGCATATCTATATGAATGTTAACCATGCTAGAAAGTCTTCCACCGTGAAACGGAGGGAGAGTAGCTGTTAGATGGAGGAGGGCCTGCACCTGACACAACTCTTCGCGATGGCTTTTGCTAATTCTGACTATAGTGTAGCTAGCTAAATATATACTGTGTTTATGCTGTTCATTTCGTGTTGGTTATTGTAACTAAAGTATATATTGTGCTGCTTGGTGTAAGCATGTGAGTTGGTTAATTATTTGATGTGGTGGTGCCCTTTTATTTCTACCACTGCTGACCATTCCCGATTTTGCTAGCATATATATTTTATAGCTCACGCATTTTTTTTTGGGGGTTCTTTTCCAATTCTCAGTAGGAACGCTTGTCATCCTATGCCCTCTACATGAGCTATTCGTGTGCCAGTGATTTTGTTTATCTTTAATTTGTTATATCTCTAGAAAGAGTGCCCGTGCGTTGCAACGGGACAAACTGAAGTTTGATAAACATCATATCCGTACTCTGAACTGTTCCAAAAAAATCATCAAGCTCAATTCGGAAATTTGAATGTGAATCCATGTCTTTCCTTCCGAATTACTTATTTCCAATAGTCTTTTCTTGTTCAAAATTTGTTCAGCTTCTCATATATCAAAATCTACCTAAAGATAAAAAATCTTTATGATCCCACGTTGCGACCAACGATGCATGGATGGAAAAATTGGATGATAAATGAAAACGCTGATTTTTTTTTCAGGTAGAGGTAGTGAAGATATTCCTCAATTTTTTTTATAATTTAATATAACTCTAACCATTAATAATATTTATTTTAAAATCAAAATTTTGATCATACAATTATTCCTACTTTGATCCCCCTTGCTGATCAAACACAAACATATATACTTGTAATGTTCTCTTGTCTTCTGCATGAGTCCCGGTATAGAATCAAATAGAAATTACTGATCTAAGATTGGAAAGATAAATGGTCCCATAATTAATCATATGGCTACATGCGTTTACTGGTGAGCTACGTACTGCATCCGCTTGTGGGCTGCAGCGGCAAACGCAAAAGGCAACTGATTCGGCCGGAGATGGACGTATACTGGACGATGGATGAAACGGATCGGAATATAGCTAGTTGACGATGTTTATGACTCGAGAGCAAACATGCATAAAAACCAACTTAAACACGAATCGTATCAAAAGTACAAAAACATCAGATTTTTGTGACTTCTCATGGTGATATAGTTCATATGCAATTTCTACTGTACAAAGCTATAATAGTAAGCATACTACTGTTTATACTCTTTTGCAACTGGCCTATCGTTTGCACTATTGTACATCAGTGGTTATAATTAAATTTTTCAAAGGGGGAAGCAAGACCATAAAATCAAAGAACGCATATTATTGATTGAATTATGAATATGACGATGATCATTTAAACGGATAAACTTAAGGGTTAAATAATCAATCACCTAGAATAGTTGACATAAGAGTAATTGGTGTTAGTAAAAGATAGATCGTACACGCGTTTGTGACCGGGGAGATATATTGCACATGTAGTGTCTCGTGATAATATTGTTTGTTCTTTTGATAATATTCAATCAGTTTGAATATCCGATCCAATCGAAGCTCTGCTTCTTAGCAGTAGGTGGGGACGCGGACATGCGCTGAAACCGACACTAAATCTAATCGGACGAAATTTTGTAAAATTAGAAAACCAACTGTACCAAAATTTTGATAAAAACACCTTTAATTTTTATAATAGTAGAGATATATGATTGTGCAGTGCTTCGATCTTACTATATGAAACTACCCAAATCTTTAATTCGCCTTTGCAACTTTTTTTTTTTCCTTCCTTTGGTTTGTTTATAAATAATAATCAATCATCACCATCAAGTTGCAATTTTAAGGAGCAGCACCATCTAAATCGGAGACTGAGGCCCTGTTTAGATGGACTAAAACTTTTAAGTCCCTATCACATCGGATGTTTTGATACTAATTATATATATTAAACATAGACTATTAATAAAACCCATTCATAATCTTGGACTAATTCGCGAGACGAATCTATTGAGCCTAATTAATCCCTGATTAGCCTACGTGATGCTACAGTAAACATTCTCTAATTATGGATTAATTAGGCTTAAAAAATTTGTCTCGCGAATTAGATTTTATTTATGTAATTAGTTTTGTAAGTAGTCTATATTTAATACTCTAAATTAGTATCTAAAGACAGGGACTAAAGTTAAGTCCCTGATCCAAACACCACCTGACTAACCATAATATTATTCTCCGGTTTCCGAGCGATCGAAGTCGAACGCAACCCAAACAAAAACGAATCGGAAGGGAAGGGAAAGATCGAGCTGGCTAACCCTAACCCTAATTCTAACCCTAGCAGGCGACATCGAGGTCGAGATCGAGGGATTTATGGCGGCGGCGATGATCCGCCGGTATGGCGTTTCCTCGACGAGGAGCGCCCGCCATGGTTCCCAGATGGCCCGCGGCTACTATGCTGAGTCTGTGCGTACTCGATCCTCCTCTCCAATCCTTGCTACTACTACTACATTTTTCGCTCTTCTATAATTATTACTATATCATTCATAGCCCTAGCTCCTTCATACCATTCGATCTAGTTTCGATAGTGCATGTTTCAATCCCCCTCCACCAGCAAAAAAAAAAAAAGAATATTTTTGATGTGTTGTTTAAAACTAGTAGTATACGCACAACATGGAATGTTATTTGGTCTGGAACTTTATACTGCTACTAGTGAATGAATTGAAACCCATAAGTTAAAAGGCCAAGAGGACTTCACCAGGTAATAGAGAAGATCACCAAAATCTTTTTCTGTTGTTTTGGGAGTTGCCTGACATCATAAGCCAAACTTTATTTTACGGAATTCGACATGTTGCTATGCAGTTTCAAGCAGTGTATCGGAAGGCGGAGCAAGCATCAGCCGTTCTGTCACAAGGCGATCTGGTTAGAGAAAGCGGTGAGAGGTATATATATATATATGTACTTTTCTAGCTGTGATGCTGCTACAAGGTTTTTTGTTGCCAATGCAATCTGTCTGCACATGCACCCTAATCGATCTCTTCCTTTTGATCCATGTACTGCAGCTTGATCCTTGAGCGCAGGAAGAAGATTGGCACACACAACATAAGGCATTTGTGGATGATTGCTGCATTTGCAATGTCTGGCTACCTTTTCGGGGCTGGGGTCGCTACCCTTATCAAAGGGAACAACAGACGAACGCCTAGGAGCGGCAGGAACTAATTAAGGAAGATACAACAGACGAACACTTGGAGCGGCAGGAACTATGGAAGAAGAAGCTTGGACGACTAGAAGAGTAATAGTACTCAATTCCAAATGGACTGGAAATGCATTTGTAATCAAATGGAGCGTGGCTACGCCCCCTCCCGCTGTTTGGAGTTGCGTTTTTAACCGTCGTAGTAGTTCCTAGCTTCAAGTTTTTTTTATTTTATCCCCCCCCCCTCCACAGGCATAAGCCAGTCTGGCTGATTGCTTTGTGTAACAAAAACTATTTTCCTGCTAATATATTGACGCGCAATCCTTTTACGCGTTCGCAAAAAAAAATGCCTCTAACAAGCTGTGGTAACCTTGGAGCATCTATGATTTAAATCG
The DNA here is from genome assembly GCA_009805545.1 of Oryza longistaminata. Taxonomy (NCBI): domain Eukaryota; kingdom Viridiplantae; phylum Streptophyta; class Magnoliopsida; order Poales; family Poaceae; genus Oryza; species Oryza longistaminata. The sequence continues at coordinate 951,727 of CM020184.1, forward strand.
TTGTTGATTGGGACCTCCCTTTTATATCATGTAACTTAACTGCAGTTGCGAGTTCTGTGAAATGCTTGTCACTTTTTTTAATTCTCTCCTGAATTCATCATAATGTCGTTCTAGGGAATTTGGCACGTCATTCATATTAGAGTTGATTTTTAGTTGGTTTTTTAATTTTACGAGTTATCATCACCATCAAGTTATATTTTGAAGGAGCAGTTAGCGCATTCGGCGTATCTCCAATTCTGCATATTATTACACCAATTCAACCAAACACAAACACACCTCAACAATGTCATAAAAAACACCATAATAAATAGGAGTACACAAACTACTAAACGCCAATAGAAGAAAAAGACCACATAATTATTGAATCCTATTTATGAACCTCCATTTGAAGTTAGCAAAAAGCTATATAACCGTTGACTCAAAATTATGACATACAACTTTTATTACCTTGATGTGTTTATCACACTTTTGTAGTTGAGCTCAGGACACAGGACAAGCCAACCATAGTTTTTCTTTTGTTTTCTTTCACTCCATTCAAACACAAAGAGGCCATTTGTACACTTAAGTTATTATAAACAAAGGTGACTAATACACAAGCGAATTTCTGAGACCATAATTCACTGCATTTTCTCCCAATGTTCACTGTAATTCTTAGAGGAAAGAAACATATACAGGCCACACATGGTTTTTCTTTTTCTTTTCACTCCATACGAAATAAAGAGGTGTTTTCGTTACATTACAGATCACACCACCGAGTGTCCCAGGTCATTTCTGCGCATAGTCAGTTAACAGAAATTGACCAATTTACAAGCGAGTTTCTGAGACACAATTCACTGCATTTTATCCCAAACACAGTCTTCCGTAAAGAGCAAAAACAATCGTCAAGTCTTCTACTTCCCCACATGTTCTTTTGGTGGTTCAGATCCGACGGTAGAACTTTCGGCAAATCTGTTGTACCCCCAGCTATACCCTGTGAGTACCGCTGCCACAACCACCCATGATCGCAGAATATTTTGATACAGAATCTCCTGACGAGCCAGAAAAGAACTACACATGCAGACAAGGAAGAGCAGTAGTAAATAGGATGGTCAGCAAGATAGAGAACCAAAAAGACACAAGCTGCAATTCACAGAATTACATACTGCCGCACGGTTCGGATCATTAGGTCATCGGTGATCATGTTAACCGGTGTATTCTTGACTTCCTCAAGCAATGCATTGACCTGCATATCAACATGCGTACTGTTGTAATCCACATCCACTATCAGACTTGTACAAAAGACTCAGATATTTAACTTCAGTTTCTCCTTAAAATTCCACACGCTCTATTGTCATTGTTCAATTAAAACTAAATATGAATGATGGACATCTATATCCTTTTACACAAGTGCACTGTGCCCAACCAAGCCTTTCTTTCTGGTGTTAATGGTTCTTAATTCAACCTCTATGGTAAGGAGTTGAAGTTAGATGAATAAAAAACATTGGATGTGAAGGCTGGTACAAGAGCCAAGCTTTTAATCAGCTAAAAGCACACTGTTCAGAATTGAAAATTATAAAGTATGATATTCAAATGCTACATAAGCAAAGAAGCATTACTCGATTCCCTACGAGTTCTGCAACCCAAACTTAGGGAACATGACCCAAACAAACTTAATTGTACAAACTCATCCATGTTATATCATCCTAGGGAATGTGAACTCTAAGGGACATAGATGAAGGAAAGCAAGGGGAAACTGTTTTAAACACTCGGGTGGACGTCCACCCGTTTCTTGCATGTCATCTAAATGGTTATGAAAAATTTTCAAAAAAATTGACATGATAGGTTAATATGTAATATATCACTTCATAAACATGCAAGTTCAAATTCGACTTCTACAAATTGTAACAAAAATAACAAATTTGACTGTGAATATACGTATACTAGTTAGAATTTGATTTGTTATTTTTGTTACAACTTGTAGAAGTCGAATTTGAACTTGCATGTTTGTGAAGTGATATATAACATATTAACCTATGTTGTGAATTTTTTTGAAATTTTTTCATAATCATTTAGGTGGCATGCAAGAAACGGGTGGACATCCACCCGAGATATTAGAATCCATCCTCGGAAAGCAAGCACCATTTTTCTTGGCTGTGCCTACTTTTCATCAAGAGGAGTGCACTTCAATTGGCATATAATTTAACAGTACAGCATGATAAAAAAAAACTGAATATAACTTTTAGTGAGGTTTGGCACTGGTGCTTCAACCAAATGTTTGGGAATTGAGAGTAGTTAAACCCCAAGTATACGGGAGAACAGGTACAGTTTTGTAAGAACAGAAAAATGTCACTCTCTTTCTTTCCCCTCAAGCTAGCAGGGGAGACAAGAGTAATACTGAACAACACAGGATTATTTTCAGAGCATGGAGGGTTTTGCCAAACAAATAAATTAAAATAAAAAAGGAAGGGAAAACTAAAAAAGAAGTTATAAAACTAAAACATTAGAGATGAAGGCTTAAACAAAAGACAAGCTTTAATTAATCGATGGTAACTGCAAGAGTAATTCTAGCGCGTAGTGTCAAGATGCTACAGCAAATGAGCAACATCATAACAGCTAAAACCCTATGAATTATGAAACACAATTATACGTATACAAACTCATTCAATAATCAATACAAACAAGTGTGCACAATGACCTGTCATCTTAGGGGGATTGCACTCTTATGCGGCATAATGAAATTTAACAGTGCTAACAGTCAAAATTCTAGAGCAAAGTGTTGAGATGGTTAAGCACAAGAGCATTAGTGAACAAAATAATGCATCATCTACAAGTGCAGAATGATCTGTCATATTACGGAACAATACCATCTCCTCCCCTCACAATAAACAGATAACAGTCGTACTGGTACAGGCAGCATAATCTGAAAAACCTGAATCTAGTTAGTTGAAGAATTGGTGTGTGTGTGTTTTTCGCGGGAGCATATATATCTTTAGTAGTTTATTAAATACTCAACATATGGGATTACGGGCATAATTTCGAAATAAGAAAGCAAAAATAAATCCATCTTTTTTTTTAACCTAGTTGGGGAACAACCAAACGCGATGATGAAACAGGTATTAGCACAGAGGCAGTAGGCTTAAAAAAAAAGGATATATTTCTATTCAATTTGGGAGGGGAAACTCTAGATCGAAACCTAAGAACGAACTAGGTTATTATCAAGGGAGATGGACACACACACACACCTCGTGGTTGTTCCTATTGAAAGAGCTGAATCGGGGGCCCCGGAGCTTGCGGGGAGGAGGGGCGCCGTCGGCTCGCCGGATGGCCCTGCCCGCCGCCGCCGCAGGTCGTAGCGTCCACGCCACCATAGCTTCCCACCGTCGTCACTACGTGTTGGCCTCCCTTCGAGGGAAATTTAACTATTTGCCACTCGTGACATGGCAATTAACGATGTACCACACCCTGTCAATGACATGTGGGCCCTCATGTGTCTATGACATGTAGGTCTAGTGGCAAATCGTTAAGCAACCTCCGTAACAGGGAAGAAAATTTGGTAAGACTGGAGTCTTACGCTCCTGCAAAAGACTTAATCCCCTATGCAACACGTGTCCCGTCACAATCTCAAAGCACATAACTCCCTCAAACCCTCTTAACTGCATCCTGACGTCGTTAGCACGTGAGAAGACGAACGGACGCGGCGCGCGCGGCTGCGGGGAGATGGACGAGCGCGGCGCAGGAGATGAACCGGTGCTCCTCGATGCAGTGGTGGTTGCCCGGCGTGCTGGTGATGGCGGTGAAAGCGGTGAAAGCCCTGGCGGCGGCGGCGGCGGCGTTAGAGTCCCTGCGGTAGCTAGGGCAGCGACGTGAGATTGAAGCTCCCACGCCGGCGATGCCTGAGGGACGGTGCGCGGTCGTAGTGGCATGCCGGCATATGACATTGAACAATACGGCCGTGACTCCTAACAGTTACATCAGCATCATACATAAGGTGAGCTTATATGGTGATTAGATAAATTAAGTACAGAGCTCTGCTATTGAAGCTCCGATAACAACTTGATTGTTGGTGATTATATAAATTGGGAATTAAGATAACAAGCTCCAACAGTGAAACAGAACAAGAAGAACAAGCTTAAGCACATAACTTCATCAGATTAGGAGATGTCTTAATATCCATATGCAAAAACCCAAAATAACAAGACAAGAACTTGCAGAGAAGCTGATGCTTGTGTCTCTGACAAAGTAGAACTCAAAATGATTCTAACATCAGTCATATGCTTGTGTCCACTTGCCGCACCTCACGCAGGAGCACCGGTTCATCTCCTGCGCCGCGCTCGTCCACCTCCCCGCAGCAGCGCGCGCCGCGTCCGTTCGTCTTCTCACGTGCTAACGACGTCAGGATGCAGTTAAGAGGGTTTGAGGGAGTTATGTGCTTTGAGATTGTGACGGGACACGTGTTGCACAAGGGATTAAGTCTTTTGCAGGGATCACTAGGATCCAATGTTCTGTCTGCTCGAGAGAATCAACGAGCAGAGTAGCGATGTCAACGTCTCGGCTTCTTCGTTAACCCTCGTCCTATCGCTTCAGCTTCGCATTGTGCGACAGCGACTATCGGCAACAGTGACACACTATGCACGCGTTAAGCCTCTCTCCGCAATCTGTGACTCCGCCCTTCGATCTACGATCGTGTGCGTCTCACCGTCGAGCACGCAGCACACCGGACATGACCATCGGACGCGGCCTAGAGGTGAGGTTTTGTCCATTTTCCCAATACAGCAAAATAACCTAATTGTTTGACTTTTAGTTTTATGTTTTCTTTTACTTGTACGGTAGTCACTTGTCCATAATTTAGTATATAGACATTTAGTCAGTTGGTGAGTACTGGATTTTGTGATTTTCCATTTTAATTTCAGCCAAGATATTAAGGAAAATGGTCGATTGTTTGCCTTTTCTTCTTATGGCAAAACATATGCAAATAAAGCGAACGGTTTTACTAGTTGAGGGACGTCCGGTATCTGGTTTTGCGATTGGGGGACGATTTTGTATCTCGATGACAAATTGAGGGACCTTGGGTGCACTTTTTCCTATCTCCGTTGCGTCTGTGTGTACGTCCGGCCCAATAGCACTCGGCCCAGCAGCTAAACTAAGGTAGTTTTGGGCTTTCTTTGTATATGCCCGCCCGATCATGGGCTCCAAATACTGAACTTGCACTTGGACTTGGATCAGATGTTTCTTTCTTACTAATTTTCATCAGTCCTATTCACCTCGGTCGGCGTTGTAAGTAGTAATTGTTTTTCTTTTCTCATCTGCAGTCCTAGTTATTTCTGCGAATGATAACGGGCTATATACAGTTATCCAATTTGGTTCAGAACATTACATCTATTGCTGTGAACCCTCTACAAATCGAGCGTCCGATTTTCTAAAATAATATCAGGCGATCAAATGTTCTAGTAGCACATGATGAAACATTTAAAAAAAATTGTGAAATACAGTGAGAACATATATTAAAACATATCGTTATTATATATGAAACGTGTTTTAACGATTTAAAACATATTTTCCTTTCGTCAGAATATAATCACGTGATATCTTATTATAAAGAATTAATTATAATGAATAGGACTGGAATTCAAGTATAATAACAAAGTCAGCATTACAGGAGTAGTATTTCATAGTACCATGTAACGAACTAATACTAGCAAAACCATATTAATGTAGCGTAAAGCTACAACACAAGCTAACAAAATTATGTCTCGGCAGAGGATGAGACGGGATACACAGCAATCCATCAGACAGTATGAATAAACAGCGTACAACAAGTCCAGCAGATTGGATAATCAGGCCTTCCTTCGCCTAATTTCCCACACCATACTGCAATGATGCTGCACTTCCTACAAAATGAGCAAGTAGAACATGAGTTATCAGCCCAGAAAATAATTGAGTTCATGTGACAAATTATGTGTTTATAAGTAGTGCTCCACATCCACCTACCTGAAACCAGTGATGACCAGCAGCTGTGCTGAATCACTTATCGCCTGCTCGTCTTGCCTATAGAACGTTTTCCAGAGAACAGATGCTTTGGTTTCAAAGTTGGAATGACACGGTCCGCCTCTCCGCGACGAGCCTCCTTGTTCCTGTTCCTCACAGAATCCTTAGCTTTCTTAATTGCCTTCTTCTTCTGAGCAGAGTCCTTGAATCCTTCTCCTGGAACAACCTCCTCAGGTGGTCTTGATTTCGACCTAGACCTGGACCTCGACAACGCGCGCAATTTCTTGCTGGACTGCTGGCCATCTATATCCATATCATCACCATCACTAACAGCTCTGCTCAGTGACCTCTCACGCTTGCGACCTCTAGACCGGCTGCGGGCTCGGTCCATAGCTGCGCTAGGATCAAAACCCATGGATGAAAGTTGGCGACCCATTCTATCAGTTGTGAATGTCCTGTCTTTGTCAAACTTTCTAGGAACAATAGGACGACTTTCTGCAGTTCTCTTCTTCATTCTATGCTCCTGGATGAGCAATGCCTTCTTCTTTCTAATCTGGCCCAAGATTTCACGCTGCTCTTCAGTTAGTTCATGGCCGTCAATCTGGAAAGCTTCCTGTGCAGCTTCCTCTTCGAGGCGAAGACCCTCCTCTCTCTCCAACTCTTCACACCTCTGCAATATATCTGGATCCAGAAAATCAGCAACATTATGCCCATCCAATATCTCAGGCAGAATGTCTTCCTTCCATTCATCATCGGCCAATAAGTAATGCTTCTTGAGACTCGCAGAATAGACCCCAGCACCTCCATTCTCATTCTCTAGGTCCTTCTCCAGTTTCCTTTCCAGCTTCTTCTTTTCCTTTGCAGCATCAACACTTGCTCGAGCATCCAGAACAGCCTGAGGGATGCAAGGAGGCTCTCCTTGTTATCACGAGGCTTTGGCATAGCAACATGAAATCTATTTAGCAGTCTTGATCTTCTTTGATTTCATCTTGATCTCCACCCTCTGATCAAGAAGCCTCTCACATGCAGCATTTTGACAGCCATCACACCATTTTCAGTCAAAGTACTCATAGTCAACAAAACACCCTCTTCATTAGCTTCTCCACCATGGCCTATGGTCTTCATAGCCTCCGCCTTCATCTCCATTACCAGCTTCATGTCCTCCTCAGACAGATTTTCAAGAGGCTGCAAATCTGTCTTGTTGCACACAATGACTAGAGGCTTGTTCATGAACAAGGACTTGATACTGTGGAAGAGTGCAGCCTGCTGAGCAATACTGTACCCACAAGACCCAGAGATGTCCAGGAAGAATAGCACAGCAGCCCTCAAGTGGGCAAGAGCAGTGATACTGCACATTTCTATGATGTTCCTGTCCTCAAAAGGCCGATCAAGGATCCCTGGAGTGTCAATCACTTGGTACCAGCAAATACTTGTAATCAGCATGACCAACAAACAGGGACTTTGTTGTGAAAGCATAGGGTTGGACATCCACATCTGCTCTTGTGATCTTGTTCATGAAAGAGCTCTTCCCAACATTTGGATAGCCACAAATCAATAAAGTCCGGGTGTTTGGGTCTATAGATGGAAGCCTCGCCATTGTGCTGCCTGATCTGCTCCAGGTATGCCAAACTAGGACTGATTCGCTTAATGACAGTACACATACGACCTAATGCAGCCACCTTGAGACACTTGCACCGGTACAGCGAGTCTCCATATTTGAGCAGCCTCAAATAGTCCTTAGCTATCTTTGCAATGATATTTCTGGCTGTGTTGATTTGGCCCAAGGCAAGTTTGTAGTGATCTTTGTTGTACAGAACATGAAAGAAGATCACCATAGAAAGGATGGATGTCATCCAACCTTGGGAAGTCATCGATGACAGTGGACAGCTTCTCATAGAAGTTTGACTGGGTATACTTAACCTTTCGCATATAAAACTGACGAATGCGGGAGATAGCATATCCCTTGTGGACAACAGTTGGTGTTTGCCTCTGGGTGCGGGACAAGATGATGTCAATGAAGTCCTTCCCAGGAGGAACAACAGTGATACGCTTGAAATTGTATTGCACCATTTTCACTAGCTGAGATGACTATTTCTGTCATACAAACAAGAGTGCATATGATCAATACAGGATAACAGGATTCAATATGGAGAATTTCAGAAATAAGATAATTGGGAACAGTATATGAACCCTTCCATTGAAAACAGTAGAGTAAATTGCACAGAACAACAAACCATAATATCATTTACTACAACACTCTGCAACTTACATTCCAAGCAATATCCAGTAAATCTAAAAATATAAGACAAAATGGACCCACAGTTTATTTGTGCAACTTAAAAGTGTTTATTAGCACATGCAGCGGATAAAGGCCGTAAAACACTTCAAGGAGCCAGTTACACAATGTAACAATACACCACAAACAAAATAAAAAATAAATCACATATAGACCTAAGCACCAGTAACAGCCTTCTGACAGATCACATAAAACATGTTACACGTATCATAGGAAAATTCTCCAGAAGCTAATTCTTCCTCTCTATATACTCCTTGGGGAAAAAAGGAACAGTGCTGGTGAATCTGCAACCTGCCAGCCACCCCTACTACATCTTTCTACGGATCACGCCCTGAACATTTTAATTCTACAGTCGACATACAGAACTTTTATCTGCTATCATCTACTTAACTGCTTAGAAAAATCACCATTAACAAGTAAAGTCTAACATGTTCGAACCAGTGACATGTACATACATGTAATGCACAAGTTGATCTCACAATTAACACACGTAAACACTATCTGCTATTGTAAAAAAAAAAAAGGAGGGATAACATATTTGATACAAAAATCAGATTGCTCATATGAGCACATGAAATGGTTAAGAGCGAGCATTCAGACAGTAAGCAATATGGCTTGGCAGCAACGGAAGCACAAGTATTAGAGTCCACCGATTCTCAAACTTCCATATCGATGTTAAATCTTAGCAGCAGCTAGACCGCTGCTAAACCGTGCTAAACAATCACATACTACCTTTTATCCACCAAACCATCAAATCTGATTTACCCGATTGAATGGATGGCAATCAACACAAGGAACAGACCGCAGAACAGAAAAAAGATGTCCCCAGAACAAAAACGATATTTCGTGACTAACTAATGACAGAATCAACTTAAAACGACCATGTACCCGATTAACCCGTAACTCATCAGAATCAACTAAGCATACACACGAGCATGAGCAGGTAGAGGGAGGGGAGAGAAGCGACGTTACCTACGTCGTGAGCCGGCGGCGGAGGCCGGCGGCGTCCCCCTCTGCGTGGCGGCGGAGGAGGAGGGGGAGAGAAGTTTAGGGGAGGGTTTCTCCTGAGGCTCTTATACCGTGTGGCTTTGATGGACCTCAATGGGCCCATCTAATATCTGCACTAATGGGCCTCAAGGCCCACAAAACACGGCCCACGAGTTGCTTCCAGACTCCACGGCTCAGCCTCTGCCACGGCGGCGACACCCGACTTCTCCTCCTCCTCCTCTTCCCTCTTCCCGCCGTCGTGGAAGGGAGGAGAGCGGCGGCGCCGCCCACCGGCCACCGGAAGGTTCGTCTCCTCTCTCTCCGCCTTCTGCTCCCCCTGGATGTTCAGTTACTTTGTTGGCCCCCACGCGGTTCTCGCTGATTCGTGTACGCTCTTGGATTGCTGCTGTTAGGGTTCGGGAGTGGTGGTGTTGGGTAGTGAAGTCGGCTGCGGCGATGTTGTCCAGGATCTCGCAGCTCGGGGCGCGGCTTCTGCGCGAGAATAGAGCTGGTACGTGCCCTTTTCGTATTTATTGGTTAATCATCTGGAAGCAGCTGAGAAATACTTCCAAACCATGACGAATCTATACATTATCACGAATGATTAAAGAGTGATTGATTTGTATGAACGATATGCGTGCTTCCGCTATCCATTCTATGGCCGGTTTTGCGAGTTCAGCCTGAGCCAATTTTATTGAGTAAATATGTGGTTACCCTTTTCCAAATGCTCACGCGTTTTATGCGTGGCTAGTTTAGTAAAGATGGAGATTTGGTGCTATACCATTGGTTTTTTATTGTTCTTGCTCTTGTGCAGCAGGGAGTTTGGCAAGCACTACAACCAGCTATTATCGAGGTCAACTCAGCCGACGTTTTGTCCCAACGGTTAGTCCAATCTGTATCTTGTTGTTGCGATGGCTAGTGGTGAGTTTGGACGAAAATTTTGCATACCCTTTGTATGTGTTTTCACTGAGAGCTCAACTTGGCCAAGTCAACTGTATCTTATATACCCTTTATGATGTTTGCATTCTGAAATTTGTATAGCTGTTACTGACAATCCATACAAAAAGAGCAATCATAAATATTTTCTAGATATGACATGGACTTTCTGAAATGACCAAAATGAATAGTGCATTCTGAAACTGAGAGACAAAAGTTTTTATCTATCTGCACATTCTCCAGCACCATCTATATCTTGGGATTATGTTCTGTACCACCAGAAGAGATGATTTATCATTTGCAAATGTCCTTGTATGTAATGAGCACTGGTCTGTAACTTTTCAGAAGAACATCTTATTCTCCACGGCAACAACTAGTAGTGATCGTGACGATGGCAGTCAGAGCAAGGAGAAGTAAGTATATTTCCTCTCCCCTTTCTTTTCCTTTTTCTGGTATAGCATGAAATTTGAATACCTAGCAATATTTGTATTGGACAAGGTAGTGCTGTATCCCATATCGTTGTAATGTGAGTTTCTTCAATGTCTTTGTTGTCTTTAAAGGGGCTTCTCCTTCTGTTTTTCCCTCCTAGGAAATAGCTGTCCAAACTCCAAAACAACCGATTAATTTTTCTAATGAGCAAATTTCTTTGTTCTGCACAGGATCTCTGTAACATTTGTGAACAAAGATGGCACAGAGCAGACAATCAGTGTCCCTGTTGGAATGTCCATGTTAGAAGCTGCTCATGAAAATGATATCGAACTTGAAGGTTACAGATTTTTCATTGCAACTGTACTATGCTTTGAATTCTTAACTTCTTTTGTTGATAAGAACAGCTATAAAAAGCAAATTATGTTTACCCAATCGACATTGCGTCCATTATTGATTACAAGATGTTATTTGACATGTTTCATGTATAAGGGGATTTCATCTTGCCCTTTAATGATGTATTGACTAATTTTTAATTGTAGTTAGTAACTTGGTCTAGTATTTTGGGTACTGCAGGAGCATGTGAAGGTTCACTTGCGTGTTCAACCTGCCATGTCATAGTTATGGTATGCTCTATATAACCAATCGTGTTTTTTTTAAAATTTTCATGCTATTGTAGAGATTGAAGTGCTACTAACTAGCCATTTCAATTTTGTCCAGGATGTAAATTATTATAATAAGCTAGAAGATCCAACAGATGAAGAAAATGATATGCTTGACCTTGCATTTGGACTTACAGAAACGTAAGTGAAGATATCTTGAAGGTTTTATTAATTTGGCTTATCCAGTTTCATGGTTCCGTGGTGCTTGCTGTCTGATTATCGTGCAAACAAGCATGTTGGGTATCAACCAATGACCATGCATGGTATTGTTAGAATAGTTTAAGTAGTTGATGGCCATAGTGAGGGAGGGAGGGGAAAACAAAGGACTGAGGGCATTTGATATGAGAGGATATGATATGCAGTTGCTTCCTTAATCATCCTGATATGTCTCCACCTGTATCTGTGTGCAACCTTTACAAACTTGCTGCTATCCGTGACTTAAGCGATATGCATGACAGAATGGAAATTAAAGACAAAAGTAACTTATCAACCAGCATGTTAAAATGCCATGGTAGCTTTGTATGCACTAGAGTTTTTGTTCTATGCTGTATAACATGAATAAGAGTGAAGTATTTTGCATATGAGCCTCAATTTAAATGTGTGTCCTTTCTAATATGGCATCAATTTTGTGAACTGTATTCAGGTCTCGTCTTGGCTGTCAAGTGATAGCAAAGCCAGAACTTGATGGTATGCGACTGGCATTACCAGCAGCTACACGAAACTTTGCGGTGGATGGCTTTGTACCAAAACCACACTAAAAGACTGATAACTGAGACTGAGAAGTGAGAACACAGGTTCTTACACAGCATCATCAATTTTGTAGCCCAACACTTGTAACTTAAACAACAGCCTTTGGTGTTATGAGGCTTTTGTGTTCCAGAGAGTATTTGTTCATTGTTGAGCTCCTCGGTTAGTTACGAAAATTATTATTTCATCACTGCCACACTGCCACTTGGTGAATAAAATGCTTCTTCTGCATGCTTATTGGCTTATATGGAGCATCAGCCTTTAACCTTGAGAAAAAGTGTTGACATTGTACTGGCCTACTGGGGCCAGCTCTGTTAGGGCATCTACAATGTGTAGCTCGGCTTTAGCTCATGGCGTCCGGCTCCCATTCGCCTTTCCGCCCGAGTCGTCCCCCAGTAGAGGCGCGAGGCGCGTGTCTTCTCTGCAGGGGATGCGGCTCTACGAGCTCCTCGGCTGTGGAAACCGCTCTCTCCCCTGATTTTTCCCCTTCTACCCTTGCCGGCCGCCGGAGGGAGATAAAGAGGTGGCGACGAGAGAGCGAGAGAGTCGCCATCATTACTAGTAACTTCTAACTACACCCATATGTTAGTCAAGTGCAGTACTTCAAAAAAAAATCAGCGAAATACCTACACAAGCTTAGCCCTAATTTCGGCGGCGATGGCAGGTGAATAGGAGTGTGAAGAGGAATTTTCATGAAGATGAAGTGGTGGAGAGGACGATACACAGTATCGTGTTGTTTTTTTTAGGAATCGCTGAGCGTTTTTTTGGGCTGAAGTCCATTAAGCGTTTACTGCCCATTCTCAAGTGTGACATTCCACATGTTTTTAGGGACTAACGACTTGTTTGGTAACTCGAGGGAAGGGAATTGGGAGTTTACATGAGGGAATTAATGTTGAGATTAAGATGGGAATTTGATTTTTAATCCCAGTATCTTATTTGGTAGAGGTGATGGAAATTGACAGGGAGTTTAGTTAGGTCATTAATAAAAACGGATGGCTGATATTTGCTTAGACAAAATAAAGGAGAAATTCCCTCCCAATTACCTGCCCCTACCCAGGTATTGAAAAGGAGGGAGTTCCTTCGTCAATTCTCCATCCCCATCCCACCAAAATTCCCATGTCTCCCAACCAAACAAAACACTTAATAGCCTCATCCCTCTAAACTCCCAATCCCTCCTTAAAAACTCCCTCCAACCAAACGGGCCGTAAGTATATTTGTCTTTGCAGTATGCAAGTGGAAAGTATCCAATATCTTAAAAAATCTCTTTTCTTTTCTTGCTGTTACACAACCTTTTATTTATAAATAGTTGGTACAATGTGATTTAAATAGGTGGTGAACAGTGAGCTGTATAGCTTACACATTAACTTTTTTACATTAAAGATAAGCACTGTTTAGCGTATGTTAAACAAATGCAATCAGCCAACTGATGCGTCATTGTTTTTATTTAACAAAACCACATATGTGTGCAACCTTTTAAGACCAAAATCTTTGGCTTTATGATGTTCATGATATTTCTTGGTTGTTAATAGGCGGTTGGTAAATCCATTTTGAGTATTATTAATTCATATTTGACACCACGTATGCCAATAATTTTTTTAATAAAACTACTCGACTGGTTGATTTATTTACTCTCCGACTATTTATTTAGTTATATTCAACTAATTGCATAGCCTGGGCTATACCTAATTATATGTATAAATATATATTCTTCATCATTTTTTAATTTTTTCAGCCCTCCACAACCTCATATTTGGGTTTGAAAGTACCCAAGAGACTATGGAAGAGATATTAAAGAGAACGAGGAAAGAGGGCGAGGAAAAAGAAAAGGAGATTAGGGTGGCTGACATATGAAGATTAGGATGACTGAACATGTGGCCGTGTGAGATTAATTTTTTTTATATATTTATCATTGACATGTGGGTCTTATGAGCGGCACATAGGTTGAAGCCGTTTTTGAAACCACCGAATAGGTCGATTTACACCGGTTTTTAAATATGAGGAATGTATTATACTCGGTTTTACGATCAAGAGAGTGAAAGGTGATTTACACAGGCAAGAGATGGAGGAGGGAGACAAAATAGACTTGTTCCTTTCAAAAACAAAAATATCCTCTTCCTCGTTAAGTAGCCCAACACTTTCATTCTCTGTCCTAAAAACGAAACAAAGGGTACACACGCAAAAAAAAAAAGTCTCCTCGTCGTTGTCGTCCTCCTTCCGCGGCACGATTCGCCGGCGGGAGGCGGGCGCGAACTCGAATCACTGTAGCAGCTAAGCCTAGGCTAGAAGAGGCGAGGCGAGTGGTAAATGCTTGCCTATCTAGGCCACGCAACCCTAATCTCAAATCCCCCCTTCCGCCGCAATTTCTCCAATTCGAATTCCAATTCGAATTCGATCCCCCACCCCTCCCCTCCTCGAATCTAGGGTTTCACCTCCGCTCCGCTCGCCGGAGCCCCACCATGGACCCCGGCCGAGGCGGACGCCGGAGGGCCGGCTTCGAGCGCGCCTGCCGCTTGCCCAACACCGTCCACTCCGAGATCGCCTCCGCGCTCCCGCTCCCCACGCTCCCGCTCAACCTCGGCGCCGGCCTCCTCGACGACGACGACCCCCTCGCCGACCCCGACCGCCCCGACATGATCATGCAGGCCGCCAACATCGCCCGCATCCTCGCCGACACCGACGTCTCCCACCTGTGAGTACCCTTCGCCTCTTCCCCTTCACTTCTCCACACGCCCCGCCCCTCCACGCTGCTCATTTCGCTCGTGCCATGCTGCAGGGGCTTCACGGAGGCGGACAACGTCGACACGGACCCCAGCCAGTGCTCCTGGCTCTGGAGGGAGGTGCTCAAGCACAACCCCGACGCCTTCACCATCAAACCCCGCCCTCCCCCGCCTTCCCAAGGTAAACGCTCTGCAAATTGAGCCTCCCCCCCTAGGACCTCAGCCTCCAAATGCTCCATTCTGCCTTGTACCATCGAATTCAAAATGGACTGGATAGTTACTTACTTCTCTGGACTTTGATTTTTCTTCTACATGTACTTATTACTGTGTGCTAAGCTTCTGTTCTAGCTTTGCCAGCTTCAAAATGCCTGTATGAACAGTAGTACTAGTAGTAGTAGTCACAGTGACTGCCTTGGACTAAACATTCCCTGTGTTGCTGTCTCGTGCTATCATTTAGCACCGTGTGTTGCTGTGAACCTTTTAGTACAGTTGCATCTCGTTTGTTAATGGCGTGCTGCATGTTGGATGAGTTGCTGCTCTGCTCAAGGTTAAATTTGCTTTCAAGTTTCAACGATCGCAGTTCCATGCCACGAAAACTGAATTTCGTACATTGTTTATTCTGAGGGCTTTTACAATGCTTCAGAGGTACTGGAGGCACGTTGAATATCTACCCTTGATTTAAAAAGGTAACTTAGAAATAGAAAACACATAGACATGGGCAGTTTTGCAATTGTTCTTTGCCAACAAACTTCTCTCCTTGACGCTCACCCATTTAGTTACACCATGGTGATCAGCTCTTGGTTCGCTATTTTTCATCAATACCTGTGCACAGATTCCTGTAACTAAATTTAAAAGTAATATTCTCTACCCTTCTACCCCTTCGTATGATCTGTAAAGACAAGAGACATGGACCTGGTGATCCTCCTTTTCAGAATATTTCACCAATACGTGTTGTGAAAGTTGATTCTTCTAGTACATAATTGCTTGGTTCCCTTCTTGGTCATGCTTAGTTACATGAATATGTTTTTATTATTTACAGAACCCCATGCAAGATTACTAAATACAGTTTTGGCCTACTTAATCGTGCTTGGTTCTCCATTATCTATTTTCAAGCAACAGTACCGAGTTTATTCCCATGTTTTTTTTAATCGACTGCCACCTTCTAATTTGATATAAATATACAATTACGTATCTAACCCTCCACCTTTTTTTTAACTTAATACCTGGCCCACATTTTTAATACCTTTCCATAGCTACCTTTCTTTGTGGATCATTCGATTACAAGCGATGCACGGATGTAGCGCCTCCAAAGCATCCTAGGTCTCTTCTATTTTTCATGTGGAAAGCACTTAAGTGTTCTCTTCTTGGTTATCTATGTTGTACATCTCTGAATTTGGTTTACAACAAACATATCATTTTGAAATACTTCTGTCAGTCGGTCTACACTTTACAATGTAACCTCCCATGTGGGCTAAGTTTCCTTGTGATGTTGTGCTAAACTTGTGTCTACCTGTCGAAGCTATGTGCCTGCCAGTGAGTGATGCATACAACAGGATTGCTGCTCCCTATGTCTTTGGGTCCAGATATGTCTGCATTGTAGTGCCCCAAATAGCTCTGTTATGGGTTAGGGTTCATAGGGGGTAAACACCGCCGGGAAGGATAGCCGGGCGGTGACGGCTGCTAGGGATGAGAGGGGACTTAGGTTGGGAAGACTAATTCTGATTCATTGCTTGATTAGAATGACGATACAATCCATCCTTATATAGATGGAGGAAGGACCCAATCTAATCTTATTCAACCGACTCTATCCTTATCCCTAGGGCCTCGACCCCTCGGCCCACTACCCATGACAAGCTCTGTTCTGTGAAGGGCCGAAGGCATTAACAGTCAGATGAGACACGGCTTTGAATACATATGTAACGACATGCAGCTGAACATATATGTACGGGTTGGTTCATGATTGTATAAGGCGTCAACACCTTTGGGCCCCCTAATTTTGCCTAAGCCCGATGGTTTATTTTGGTTTGTCCATTAGAGAACTGCTAAACTTCGTATCTTTACTTATGGTATTTGTATGTTTATGAGGGCTTTCCATTCGTGATTTCACGCTGATTCTGTTTAGGCCTTGGTAGGTTTAGTTTGCACAAGGTTCAAGCTTATTTTCCTAAAAAGTTATGCTAGAAATGGATGATTCTCTACTATCTTCAGGCCCCTTCATTATTGTCTCTTTCATGTGCAAACCTCTCAGTATTGTCATCCTGCAGTCCACCATTGCACAGATCCACTTTCCATTAACGGTGCCTCTGTCACTATTCTTACACTACAGAGAATATTGTCATCAGAAAATTTCACCCGATTGTATTGCCACCTTTTTAGTGAGCTGCTTTCAGTTGTTGTTGGGTGGTACTTAATCTTTCGTTCTACATGTATGCTCTGCTACTTCTTTCTACCAATGGAAATATTTCATACCAATGGATTTGGGCTACAAAGATGATGTAATCTTTGTTAGGTTTTATATTTCGCATTCTAGGCACATAAATAACTATCTTATCTCCCCGCTTTTGCCGGTCGAGTCACGGTCTTTATCTTTGGATGCTTGTATGGTGGTACTCTTGGCGCAACCTAATAGGACAGTTTTTCGTACGGAACTATGGGTATCCCTTTTGATCCCTCTAGCTGGTCCTATTCTGATTCATTCACTCAGCGATCAGCAATTTGGCAATGCTATGCCAATATCTTATCAATAGTATCCCAAGTAGATGTCAAGATGCAAATAGAGGAACCAATTAAAGATGCATTGGAGTAACAGGATCAAACGAGAACACAATGAAAGTAGAGAGGCTTAAATTGCAAGGTACCCTGAACTTAGTGAATTCTATTTAAAAATCACTCTATTCCTTCTCTTAGTTCGCCCACATATGTAAAGTATACTGCATTGGGGACCGTATGAAATTATTAATTTTGATCTGAAACTGAGAATTGGCTGTAAGATAGTTGTGGGAAATAAGGCAAGATCCACTTGGTAACTTCAGGGACTGTATATGGAAGGATAGAATTGTTGACTTTTATTTGAGCAGCACCAAAGAATGATTCTCAATTATTTGGGTAACAATTAAATATAACCTAAATAATACCGGAGTCCCTGTTTTCTTAAGAATTAAGAATTTCAATGACACTCAATATTCCAATAAGATGAACCCAAGAATCACAGCGTTGAGAGCATGTACTTTTGTTACTCCTGCTCTGAGTTCGATCTCTGGAAGTAGTGGGCGAAAAAAGTCCTTTTGTAAAAATGGGTAAAAGCGTTTGTTTGGATTCTGTTTTTGCTGTTTACACCTCCTGAAATTCCTGCATTCCAAAGAAGTCCTTGGCCTTGTTTTTTGTTAATAACATGAGTGTTACATGGTTCTATAGAAGTTGATAAATTTGCTGCTGTACTAGCGCTGTAACGTGCGAAAGGGCTTGCAGCCTAGCAGTTATAGTGCTCAAGTAGCATCTCTAGGTCCTGGGTTCGACTCCCCATGGGAGCAAATTTCAGGCCTTGCTTAAAAAAGGTCACTTGTTGGACTTTGTAAAAACACGCGTTAAGAATCGACCTATGGAGGGCGGACCCTCGTGTAGGAGGTAGGGGCCTTGAAGCACGGGTTAAGGACCGATCCATAGGGAGCGAGATCGCATGTGGGGATCAGGGTTCGTGGCCTTTCTTGGCCGGTTTGGTTGAGGCTTCTTCTTAATGAAAAGTCGTGGGGGTGGTCTTGCCCCCACTGGTTGAGTTTTTTTAGTGCTGTAATGTTCTTTTCTTTTTCTGCACCTCCATGTATATGTAATGCTATTAATAACTTACCGTCAACATGGAAAATGCTAAGATAAGAATTTTTCATGTTTCCTTTTTCTCATTTTGGCTGCTTTTGTCCTTGCAATATAGTGAAATCTTGTCCTTCCAAATATAGTCAACATGGAAAATGAATTGATAGCGGTGCTAATTCTACACTGAAATAACACTATCAATATAGTGTTTGTTTTTGCTCGACAAACACAATTCACTATGTGGCTTACCATTCAATTATAGTTCAATAATCTGCGTTTTTTTGGAGTTGTGAATGTTTTGGACTGTGTTACTCTATCAAGCTTTATTGTGCATCATATCTAACTTTTAGTTACATTGGTCAAGTTTTTCAGATCCCCTTGACGGCCAAGAAAATCAAAATCACGAGCATGAGAAGCATTTTGCGCATGTTGCGCCAAACTTTAATAGCATGCGAAAGGACCATGGATTTCCTCGGGATGACCCTATCCCACATAGCGAGCACCTTAATGTATGCAGTATGCTAGATACCATTTGTTTCTTACTATAAATGTGCATAGTTCAGCCTAATTACTTTATCTTTGTGCTATGCTATTTTCTGTTGTAGAATGATCTAACACAAGATCCAGTTGCTTCAAAGAAGCCAAAAGTTAGGAAGAAAGAAATCCATAATTCTGCTTCAAGTTCTGACCCTAGCATTCCTAATAGTCAAGGTTTACTCTTGTTATCTCTATATCTTTCTCCATCTGCCTTCATTTTTGTTCTCAAACACTCAGTGGATTCCTGTTTGAATTATTTATTGTAGAAGTTATCGCCAACTTCTGTGAGATGGTAGAGGATTTCTGTGGAAGAGTAGAAATTCCTGATGATGCAGACGGTGATGAGTGGCTATCAATTCCACTGAATGATGCTAAAGTTCTTGTAAATGAAATCACATTTGTTCGGTCAAAGAAGATTTTGCATGAGATTCCGATGGATACACTTACAAGGCTATTACATGTGATAGACCGTCAGATCCGGTGTTCTCAAGGTTTATCAATAGATGTGAAGGAAAATGTGAGCGTTGTAGTTGCAAAGTTTATTTTACTTCAAAATTGCATATGGTTCTCATTTTTCTGTTCGACTTAGAAATTGGTTCTACACAAGATGCTGCACTTATAGTCTAACACATGCTCGGGTGTCCTCAGGCTGATGCTGCAGATGCTGAACCCTTGGTTTTCTCTGCTTTGGAGTCCATTCATGCAGCATTAGCTATAATGACCCACCATGACATGCCAAAGCAGCTGTATCGAGAAGAAGTACGTACATTCTGAGTTCCCTTCCCATTATTTTGGTGAAATGACATGGCTGAGGTATCTGACCCTTTTGTTTATGCCAGCTTATTGAGCGAATTCTTGATTTCTCACGGCATCAGATCATTGATTGTATGGCTGCAAGTAACCCAACCTTTCGAGCTCTTTACAAACCAGCTGAAAAAGTCACAAATGATGGTAGTCCTGAACTTCTTTTTTCACTGTTTTTGCAATGTTGGTCTTTTACTCTTTTGTGATCTGTCAGCACCTTACTCATTTGTATTTCTAATCTTAGTGTATGGATGGATGTGTTCATTGTTCTTTTCATACTTAATATTTACTGAGAGACAACTTTGTATTGTGGGACTAAAAATTTATTATTTCCTACTGGCCTGTAGGCAGTAATTTATTCCTGTTACTGGGCTGACTGTTTAATGGTTGAACCTTTTATACATCACACAGATTTGCATTTATAGTTTTCTTTTTCTGGTTGGGTTCAGGGGATGAGGACGAAGAGGATATGGGAAATGGACCAGCTAACAAAAGGAGGCGTACTGCTAATTTAAGCATGAGAAAATCTTCTACAAACAAGTATCAAATTTTGCTGTTTTAGTTTTTCTATTTTTTGTGGGTATTCCTGAATCACTAATGGAGTTCAATTTTCCTTTTACTTGTCAGAGTTTCTGCCTCTATACATTCAGCTGTACAGAAACTGTGCTTGATATTGGGCTTTCTTACGGAACTCCTGACAACCGTGCGCTTATCAGATAGTTGTATTCTGCAATTAGCAAAAACATGCTTTACCACATTCCTGGTGGACAATATGCAACTTTTACAATTGAAAGCAATTGGCGTCATTTGCACGGTATTTTCTTTTCCTATTTGCTATATGTTCTGCTCTTTCAGTTTTCAAACAATTTTGGTTCCTTATCTTTCAAATTCTTACACAGGTTTTTTCATCATACACACAACACAGGACATACTTGGTTGATGAAACACTTGTTCTTCTTCGTAAGCTACAGTTTTCAAAAAATGCTATTAGAACTTACCATCTAGCAGATGAAGAACATAAGCAAATCCAGATGATAACAGCATTGTTAGTTCACCTGGTTCAGTTCAGTGCAAATGTTCCTGATGGTTTAAAGGGAATGGTGAACTGGAGCACTATTGTTGATGCATCGATAGATGCTAGTTATCCAATCAAATGCTATGAAGCAGCAACGGAGGCTTGCTGCCTTTTTTGGACCAATGTGCTTCAACGTTTCACTGCTGCTAAATCTCAGGATATGTCGGAAGCCAAAGGGATTATAGATAATCTTGTGCAAGACTTGCTAACTATACTAAACTTGCCTGAGTATCCAGCTGCTGCCCCAGTACTTGAGGTAAATTGTGCTTAGCAGTGTTGTTTCTAAATTTTAAATCCTATATGTAACATGAACTGCAATTAGCTGTAATGTTTGAAACTTAATGCATCTTTTTTTAATCAAAATCTGCCAGTACTTAATTAGTTATGTAATGCCCTCAACATCAAGTACCCTTCGATTTATGTGCAGGTTCTCTGTGTGTTGCTGCTTCAAAATGCTGGATTGAAATCAAAGGACACCTCTGCTCGCTGTTTTGCTATTGATCTTCTTGGTGGTATTGCATCAAGGTTGAAACGTGATTCGGTTATCTGTAGCAAGGAGAAGCTTTGGATATTGCAAGAACTCACTGATACTGAAAGTGATGGCTCGAAAATCTTAAAGAATAAATGCTGTGTTTGTCTTGGTGGAAGAGGTATAAATATGCAATGTGATGTCTGTGGAAGATGTTTCCATTCAGATTGTGTGGGTGCTGTTAGTCAGGAAAACCTACAGTGTGATTATGCCTGTCCATTATGCTTTTGCAAACGGCAGCTCAGTGTGTTACAGTCATATTATGAGTTGCAAAATAAAGAGAATGGCAAAAGAAATGCTGCCTCTCATCGGAAGAAATCCACTGTACCTGATGAGGTGACAGCAGTGGATATTGTTCAACAAATACTTTTGACTTATATCCAGGAAGGTGGTCCACAAGATGATGGAAATTTGTTTACACGATGGTATGTTTTGTTGAATCTTGCTCGTCTTCCAAGCGTGAATGGAGATTGACTATCATTTTGTGTGCAGGTTCTATCTCTGCATGTGGTACAAAGATGATCCACATTCTCAAGAGAAGATCATCTACTATCTTGCCAGACTGAAAACTAAAGACATTCTGCGGGATTCTGGCAATGGTTTGGTATTATCCAGAGATTGGGCTAAGAAAATTTGTTTGGCACTTGGCCAGAAGAACTCATTTTCTAGAGGGTTCGATAAAATCCTTTCCCTCCTTTTGGTATGTGATTATGTGGCTGATTTCTTATATTTCTGATCTCTGTTGAGTTTCATGTTCTGGAGTTGATACTTCATACCCTATCTTTTTCAGGCTAGCTTGAGAGAAAATTCTCCTGTAATAAGAGCAAAGGCCTTGCGTGCAGTGAGTATATGGCTTATGAAACTATGCGGCCATTCACCATTTTCATTTAAACACTAGCCTTCGTTACCATGTTCATAATTTGTATGTAGGTCAGCAGTATAGTCGAAGCTGATCCTGAGGTGTTGGGTGACAAACGTGTCCAGTCTGCTGTTGAAGGAAGGTTTTGTGACTCAGCTATTTCTGTCCGTGAAGCTGCGCTTGAGCTTGTGGGTAGACACATTGCTTCACATCCTGATGTTGGCCTGAAGGTGAGTAGACTTCTGAAGTTAATCTGTGCCATATTCTTGGATCTAAAAGGTATTAACGTTGTCACTTTGCCCTATGCCGTAACAGTATATTGAGAAAGTGGCTGAGCGGATAAAGGACACAGGAGTAAGTGTTCGCAAACGTGCGATCAAAATCATCCGCGATCTGTGTGCTTCAAATCCAAACACGGACACAACTCGTGCCTTTGTGGAGATAATTTCTCGTGTAAATGACGAGGAGTCTAGTGTACAGGTAAGTTAACATAAAAAAACCGTTTACTGGTGCTCTTGAAATCAAATTAATGTTGTTATAGCATATTTCATATTGCACCAGAAATGTTTTGGCATCTCTCATTAGTTTCATTCCGCAATGTTGTATTTATAGGTTATGGATCTATTGTGATGTGTATATATGGATTTCATCATTACCTTTTGTACACAAATGTCGATAGTGGTAGCTATTAGTTAGTAGTTACTGTTACTTGGCAAATTTGTCTTCCATGTTAAAAAAAATCAAAACCATACTGTCTCTTTGAGTTAGATAGGGTAAGTTGTGGATACATTAAGAATTAAGATTATTTTCTCTCTTTCTTTGCTTTTGCAAAATGTTGAACCTCCTAATCTAGATTCCTTTTATTTCGCCCTTTATGCGTGTGAAGTTTGAACATTGTGCTTGAAGGTTCACTGGTGGTCCCTTCATTCATCTAATATTTTTTTCCTGCTTAATGTCTTAAAAGTGAAGCTAACAGGTTGAGGCTTATGATATAGCAATTAACAAAATATGCCATGTACATCTTTGGAACAGCAATATATTGTCTTTTTTTTTAACATCCATGATAATTAATTCAGGTAGATCTTCGTTTCCTTCTTTGTAGGATCTTGTATGCAAAACATTTTATGAGCTATGGTTTGAAGAACCAACTGGGAGTCATAAGCACTTGGTTGCTGATGGTAGTTCAGTTCCTATGGAGATTGCAGTAAAGACCGAACAAATTGTTGACATGTTGAGAAAGATGCCCAATCACCTACCCCTCATTACCATTATAAAACGCAACTTGGCTCTTGATTTCCTTCCACAGTCAGCTAAGGCCACAGGCATTAACTCATCATTTATGGCATCTCTAAGAAAGCGTTGTGAATTGATATGTAAGCGCTTGTTGGAAAGAATACTGCAGGTAATTTCTGATGGAGTTTGATTAACAAGATTTCGCATTATCGAGATTGGTACTCACACATATTTGTTATTATCAAGGTGGAAGAGGGAGCTGCTAGTGAGACTGAAGTCCATGCACTTCCTTATGTTCTTGCCTTGCAAGCATTTTGCATTGTTGATCCCACCCTCTGCACTCCTGCAACTCAACCTTTTCAGTTTGTTGAAACACTTCAACCATACCTTAAGAAGCAGGTCAGCATGAATTTTCTTCTATTGAACTTTATGTTGCCATGTGCTCCAGTCTGAGTAACCCACGTCAATCTCATGAACTTCCTCATATTAAAAGATCATTTCATAAGCAAAGATTGAATGATTAGCTAGCATTAGTATGCATTTATAAATGGTCATATCCTTGAGTCTACGACGTACAAGCCAACCTTTTGCAATACATTAGCACTGTATAGATTTCTAACTTATATCATGTAGGTATTCTGTTACGTGTAGTAACCTGTACGCCTGTTTGGTGATGATTAAAGTTTAGCACTTTAGCTCCCCGTTTTGCCTGTGCTTTTTATGGGCAATTCACCAATTCCTACTAGTTGCGACTGCCTGGAGTCTAGTGTCTTGTGGCTTCACAATGTGAGTTCTATGTTGCTGCAGACAGAACCTAACTCTATGGTAAAGACTTCCAGTGTCATGTTTGATAGGTATTGAACTGTTCTGATAGATGCAGAACTTGAGTTCTGATTATGCTTATTAGTAAGCTGATGCAATTGTTAATGCAACCAGTGAATTTTGTACAGCATGACTTATTAATGTCTTTTCCTGCTGTACATAAGAATCTTTTAGTATTTTATTTAGCTTGTTAGCCAATGGTACTGTGGAGATATTTATGTTCTGGGTGTTAATGTAAGTACATTTATCTCATGTGAACGAACTACAAATTCCTTTGTTTATCATTTTCCCTACTGCTAGATTTTGTACTGCTCCTGATCTTGTATATTGACAGGTTGACAATAAATCAACAGCCCAGTTGCTTGAAAGTATAATTTTTGTAATTGATGCTGTTCTTCCACTCATATGGAAGCCACCACAATCTGTGGTAATAGAGCTAGAGCAGGATCTGAAGCAGATGATCGTTCGACACTCCTTTTTGACAGTTGTGCATGCCTGTATCAAGTAATCATATTCCATCCTTCTACCGTCAGTTTTGTTTGATGATCATTTGTCCTTATGTACTACATTTTCACCCACTCAATGTTAGGATTGTTTGCTCATTTTTTTTTGAAAGAAATTTTCATACAATATCTCTTGTATGGGTTCATCTGGTGACTTTCTTTATTGACTGGAATACTGGATGCTAGAAAACTGTACATGGCCTATCATTTGCATAGCCATGGGATCACCTATGGGGTTTTTGGTAAATATGATTCATATCTGGTGTGTAAGATAAATATCCCTACAGCTATAAATAGGGTGATGTTGCATATGTTAATATACTCTGTTAATAGTTTAAT
The DNA here is from genome assembly GCA_009805545.1 of Oryza longistaminata. Taxonomy (NCBI): domain Eukaryota; kingdom Viridiplantae; phylum Streptophyta; class Magnoliopsida; order Poales; family Poaceae; genus Oryza; species Oryza longistaminata. The sequence goes on from CM020184.1 coordinate 976,970, forward strand.
GTTCATAAAATTGAAATGCAATTATAATTTAAAACATTTTGTTCATGAATCATCACTATTTGCATGTCACAATTGCACACCCTTATTTTGTTCAAGCATCGGTTTATTGAACTTACAGTCTTATGTGGATTATCCTACCTTTTATTTATTTTAATCATTTTCTTTAAACGTTCTTGTTGATTTATTTCTTCTTGTTCACTTTGATTAACAGGTGCCTTTGCGCCCTTAGCAAAGCAGCAGATAGAGGGCCAAGGTTACTGGAATACCTTGTAAACATTTTTTACAAGCATCTGTCGGGTTCTAACTCTTCTAATTCTGATAGTCAGGTATCATACTGTTACTTGTTTGATTGAGCTAATTTCAAGTTTATCTAAATTGCTGCTACTCCCTCCGTCCCATAATATAAGGGATTTTGTGTGGATGTGACACAGGGTACAATGAATCTGGACAGACCGTCTGTCCAGATTCATTGCACTAGGATGTGTCACATCCACCCCAAATCTATATTATGGGACAAAGGGAGTACTCCCTCCGTCCCAATATGTAGCGGGATTAGACCCATCCTAGAACTACGAATCTGGACATAGGTATGTCCAAATTCATGGTCCTAGGATGGGTCTAATCCCATCCTAGTTTGCTACATATTGGGACGGAGGGAGTACCTCTGTTTCATATCTTGTTTTGACTTTTTTCCTAGTCAAACTTCTTTAAGTTGGACCAAGTTTATAAAAAAAACATAGTAACATTTTCAACACAAGGTAAACATATAATCAAAATATATTAAATGTTAGTTTTAAACTAATTTGGTGTTGTATATGTTAAATTATTTAATAAAGTTGGTCAAACTTAAAGAAGTTTGACTAAGAAAAAGTCAAAGCGACTTATAATATGAAATGGAGGGAGTATGTGTAAAGCTTAATGGAGTATTTTTTTTCCTATTCTTTGCATACTATTTATTGCTCCATTCTCTAGCTGTACGTCTCAAAATTAAAACCAATGTCAACTCACAACATAGTAAACAGTCCTGTATGAAGTTTTATTCAAGGAATAGTTTTAGGAATTCAAGGACAGTTTTGCATTTATCCTGTATGAGACGTGGAAACTGTTGTTTCTTTTGCTTCCAATGCTTTGTAGGTTTGTTATTCTGACAATCTCTTCTTTTTTCTGAAACTCAGCTTTTGGGCCGATCATTGTTTTGTCTTGGACTGCTCCTTAGGTATGGTTCTCAACTCATGGCAGCATCCGAAAATCAACTTGATTTCCCAAAGATTATCAACTTGCTGAAGAAGGAATATCTTCTCAAGGATGATTTCAGCTTGAAGGTTCGAGGTTTACAGGTGTGCACACTTGGAATCAATTACTGCACTTAATGGCACTAGAAAAACTAGATGGATGGATGGCATGTCCACCTGTCTAAATAACTGAATGTTGCTAGTTTCATTTATTTTTCATATTTAGAAACTATTCAGTACTAAATGATATATTTTTCTGTGCATGCAGGCTTTGGGATACATACTTATTGCAAAGCCTGATTTTATGCTACGTAAAGATATCTCAACCCTAATAGAGTCATCATTGTCTTCTGTTGTTGATTATAGATTAAAGGTATACACTCTCTTTTAGTAACATGTAATGGCACATGCTCTGTATAGACTGTTTAAAATGGATCCTCTCGTCCAGATTCAAGGATTGCAGAACCTTTTTGAGTATCTACGTGATGCAGAAAGCCAGCTCAATGCAGAGAGTACTGGCAAGCCTGCACCCAATGCAACAAATGGTGGAAGTGAAGTGCCTGTTGCTGCAGGTGCTGGAGATACTAACATATGTGGTGGTATTATCCAATTATATTGGAATTCTATTCTTGAAAGATGCTTGGATATAAATGATCAAGTCCGTCAAACTGCACTAAAGGTGAATTAGACCAATGTGCATACTTTTACAATTGTCCTTTATATTTTACAATATAAACAATAATTGTTTTTTTTTTTTTAGATTGTTGAAATTGTTCTTCGCCAGGGTTTGGTTCACCCCATTACTTGTGTTCCACACCTTATAGCACTAGAAACTGACCCACTGGAGGGGAACTCAAAGTTGGCTCATCATCTGCTAATGAATATGAATGAAAAGTATGGTGACCTACCTTCTCATTCTTATGTTCCTTTTGGACATAATCTTCTGATTGTTAGGAGTTGTTTGCAGGTACCCTTCATTTTTTGAAAGCCGGTTAGGTGATGGCCTGCAGATGTCATTTCGATTTTTCGAGTCCACAATCAGCAATCATGATATGGTGGCCACAAACATGAAATCTAATCCGATTGCGTTTGTTAAACCTGGGATATCTCGAATATACCGCCTCATCCGTGCAAACCGGAATTCCAGGAACAAATTTGTACACTCAATAGTCCGTAAATTTGAGGGTGATAACCGCAGCTACCCCACAATTAGCTTTCTCATGTAAGTAGCCAGATTAAATTATGCTTGTCAACTCTCTATTATTGGATAATGTATTTGACTACAAAGTTGCATAACAATTGCAGGTACTGCGCTGAAGTTCTTGCCTCTCTCCCATTCACAAGCCCTGATGAGCCACTTTACTTGATATATGATATAAATCGGGTTATTCAATTAAGAGCTGGAGCAGTTGAGGCAAATTTGAAAAATTGGATTTCCATGTATCAGCAGCAAGAAATGGTGGGTATGCCAAGAGACACTGGTGATGTTATGCATGAGCCTGGGGGATGCTCTGACCAAAATTTGATTGATGTTTCTCAAATGATGCTTGGCAATACATGCAGCACGCCAGTTGTTAACATGGCCAAACTTCAGGTGAGTTAGAGAAAACTATCGGCGTAGTGGCTAGTGAGAGTTCATCAACGCATAGATCGGTGAGCCTTTTTTTTTTTTTCATCTCAGTTTGTTTTTGTTGTCAGGAGGATTGCCATGGCGCAATAGCCCTGCAGCTCCTTCTCAAGCTGAAGAGACATCTGAAAACTGTCTATAGTTTAACCGATGCCCGCTGTCAGGTTTGCCCTGCCAGTTCCATATTTGGATATTGTTAATCCTAAGATGATTTTACTGACACAAGTTCTATTTGAACTTTCAACATTACAGGCATTTTCTTTGAAGGATCCACCAAAATCTGGTGAAACAATCTCCAAGCAGAATATCCCATTGAACATTAGTAATACCAACACCAGTTTGCCGAGCTGCCCGCAGGATGCAGCACGTGTATACCAGGTAGCGATACTGAAAAATTCTGGATTTGTGGGGAACAAAGTTGTAGTAGCATGTTTTATTGTCTGGGGTTTGGCAGGCGCTGCTGTGTGTGTAACATTTGATGTGAATTTGGACGTGATGGACAGGATTTCAAGACAGTGCTGCGAGAAGACACCGTGGACTACGGGATGTACACCGTTTCGGCCCAGAAAAAACGTCCGACTCCAAGAAGCTCGTCGAGAGTAAGAAGACCGGCGGCTGTTACAAGAGGCCGTGGTGGTGGTGGTGGTGGTGATGAGGGCACCGATGACGAAGATTGGACTGGTGGTGGAACAAGAGTGCTGGACTTCAGCGCTCAGGGTGGGCGAGTAACAAGGCAGAGGGTCCAAGTATGACTGACTGTTGCTGGTGCTTCTTGTGTACATTGTAGGAAATTTTATAGGTGACAGGGGAGGTTTAGGTCGTCTTAGGGGCCATTTTTAGTACATAGAAGCAGAAAAAAGGAAAGGAAGATATCTAGCTTTTACTTAGATGCCATTAATTTGGAGCACTCCTTTTCTTTTGCTTGCTGTTGCCCATTTAGTTGTTGTAATTGCTCTCGGGCTCTGGCAAATACTCCAACAAACAGGTTGTGCTCCTTTCTAATTCAATGGAAAAGAAATGCTTTCTTTTGCTTCTCAGTTGAGTCTTCCCACTGTCTTTATTCTCGAGAACACTGCATTTTTTAAAGTGGGGACAGAAAGTGATCATGTAAAAATGAGAGTACACATTGCATGCTTGTTTGCTGGCATAAACGAGGATACGCCACGACGTGTGTGATTTATGCTCGAATCGTGTTAACTACACCAGTGTTAAAAAGTTTGTACGTATAGCCTTTTCCAAAAGCAAATTGGGCTGAATAATGGGGTTGGGTGCCTGGTTTCGTTGGGTTTGACGAGGAATTCGAAAATCGAAACAATACTATTTTTTTATTTTTGAAATGTTGCTGTGTTTTGAGCCATACGAGTTTTGGCTCTGGCTTCGGAATAAATGGGCCTGCTTGCTTCAGTCCGTTTTCCGTTACTGATGTTCTACCATTCAGAAAGAATCATATCCCCATGAGAAAAAGAAGGTAAGTATGATAATCATTTGATAATCACTTGCCTCGATTTTACGTTTTACGTGCCACAAAAATTCTAAGCAAACTGTTCTCCCCAACTCACTAAGTCTCAAGAGTACACTTTGTATTAGCATCATTTTGTTAAGTGATCAAGTTTAAAGGAGTCAGTACACACTAGTACGATTTTATGCTCGAATCTTGCGTTTTTGTACGTGTCTCGCCTAGCTACCTATCCGGTACCCATATTTATCCTAACATGCATTGCATCAAGCATTCAAGCCTTCCCCTTGCTTCCACCTGTGCTCTGAATCTCTGAACTTTGTCTTGCATCTGAAACTAAACATTGAAAGATTGATTCGAGTTTGGGAGGTTAAAAGCTGATGATGGATAGCTCCAGCATTTTCTAGCTGTGCTGCTGCTTTATTCTCTTCAGACTTTCAGTCATGACTCAGCTTAGAATTTTGCCACTCTCTTTGTATTTAATTTTTTTTAAAAAAGGGTTTCTCATTGTATTTAAATAGATGAACACACCTCTCCTCCTCGCATTGCATTACATTACAACAAATCAATCTCCATCATTTCGTCAAGATAATAACTCCAAGTTGCTGAGAAAGAAAAAACTGGTGAATCCCTGTTTCATTTCACCATCTGAAGTTTCTTACTACTTTGATGTTGTCTTCTGAATGTTTCAGACACTCCAATCATTTTTCAGGTTCAGAGTTGAGAGACATGGTGAAGAAGATGTGCTGCATTGGCGCCGGCTACGTGGGCGGGCCGACCATGGCGGTCATGGCGCTCAAGTGCCCGGACATCGAGGTCGTCGTCGTCGACGTCTCCGGGCCTCGCATCGACGCGTGGAACGGCGACCACCTCCCCATCTTCGAGCCGGGCCTCGACGAGGTGGTCAAGGCTCGCCGCGGCAAGAACCTCTTCTTCGCCGCCGACGTCGAGCGCCACGTCGCCGACGCCGACATCGTCTTCGTCTCCGTCAACACGCCCACCAAGACCCGCGGCCTCGGCGCCGGCAAGGCCGCCGACCTCGCCTACTGGGAGAGCGCGGCGAGGATGATCGCCGGCGCGTCACGCTCCGGCAACAAGGTCGTCGTCGAGAAGTCCACCGTCCCCGTCAGGACGGCCGAGGCCGTCGAGAAGATCCTCGCGCACAACGCCCATGGCGTCGAGTTCCAGGTGCTCTCCAACCCGGAGTTCATGGCGGAGGGCACGGCCGTCGCTGACCTGCTCCGCCCCGACCGCGTTCTCATCGGCGGCCGCGACGCCGCCGCCGTGCAGTCCATCTACGCCCGCTGGGTCCCCGACGACCGCATCATCACCACCAACCTCTGGTCCGCCGAGCTGTCCAAGCTCGCCGCCAACGCCTTCCTGGCGCAGCGCATCTCCTCCGTCAACGCCATCTCCGCGCTGTGCGAGGCCACCGGCGCCGACGTCACGGAGGTGGCCAACTCCATCGGCAAGGACTCGCGGATCGGGCCGAGGTTCCTGTCCGCGAGCGTCGGCTTCGGCGGCTCCTGCTTCCAGAAGGACATCCTCAACCTGGTGTACATCTGCGAGTGCTACGGCTTGCCGGAGGTGGCCAACTACTGGCGCCAGGTGATCCGGATCAACGACTACCAGAAGAGCCGCTTCGTGAATCGGGTGGTGTCCTCCATGTTCAACACGGTGGCCGGCAAGAAGGTGGCCGTGCTCGGGTTCGCGTTCAAGAAGGGCACCGGCGACACGAGGGAGTCGCCGGCGATCGACGTGTGCCGCGGCCTGCTCGGCGAGAGGGCGCACGTCAGCGTGTACGACCCAATGGTGAGCGAGGAGCAGATACGGCGGGACCTGGTGGCGCCGGCGAAGGCGAGGTCGCGCGTGGCGGTGGCGCGCGACGCGTACGAGGCGGCGCGTGGCGCGCACGGGGTGTGCATCCTGACGGAGTGGGAGGAGTTCCGGGAGCTCGACTACCGGAGGATCCACGGCGGCATGGAGAAGCCGGCGTTTCTGTTCGACGGGCGCAACGTCGTGGACGCCGGCGAGCTCCGGGAGATGGGGTTCGTCGTGTACTGCGTCGGCAAGCCGCTCGACGAGTGGCACAGCCACATGCCGGCGGCGGCTTAATATCTAGATTTGAAATTGATCTAGTATAACTCTTGCTTCTGTTTGAAAAATAGATTTTGTATTTTTTGTGTATATAAATAAATACTGCTTATGTTTCATAAATACACATCTTGTAGTTCAAATTACAATTATGTTGATCAGTGTTCGCCATTTTATAATCTGGACCACCAAGACCTAGGGTCTATTTGGGGAGCTTAAGATTTTAAGAAGCAGCTACTGAGAATCTGGAGAAGCTGGAAAACCCAGCTTCTGGCTTCCAGTTCATTTTCCAGATTCTTAGAATCTAGGTAAAAAACTGGACTATTTGGGGAGCTTCTGACAACTGAAGATTTTAGTAAAAGCTGCAGGAGCTAAAAACTCCCCGAACAGGTCCCTAATAACGCAAATAAAGTTGTAGGAGCTAAAAGCTCCACAAACAGGCCCCTAATAACGCAAATAAATACAGAAAAGCACAAACTAGCTAGAACTCTCTTTCACCTACTATAGATATATAACAGGGGAACACATTGCTTCCAAAAAGGCTAGAAAACTGTCCCGAGGAACATGGGAGGGGCAACATTGCCACCAAATTTCACCAATTAATAAAAATTACAATTAGAATGAACATCAAACAGACAACTATAAATAAGTCAATTATTGTTTATTAATTTCGAACTATATATATTATATATGTATCACCCATATTCATATATAGCTAATATATATCTCTCTATGTACCCTATTAATTATAATCTTTCCAGTGATCTCAACAGGAATAAGTAACTACTTATACGGTGCTAATCCATCGAAGCAACTAATCATGCAACAGGAGTAGCTAATTAAGATTATTAATGATTAGGCTACAACTCCCAAATTAAATCGACTGTATGCTTCTACTACCCATGCCTCATTGCCCTAGGCACCATGTCATCAAGGAGCCCCCTGTCAACGGGAACAGTACTCGCCGGCGACGATGACGACGGCGACGACGGGTAGCCGCCGCCGCAGCTGGCAACAACCTGCAGCTCATGGTTGCAGTGCAGAGGCAGCTGTAGCAGCGACGACGACGACGACGCCGCCGGAGTAGTAGCAGCAAGCGGCATCGTCGCCGGCGGCTGCAGCTGGTTGCTGTACAGTTGTTGGTGCGGGGAGAAGGGTGCGGCGGCGGCGGCCAGGGCGGCCATGACGTGGATGTGAGAGAAGCCGCCGGCGGCGGCGGCGGCGCGGGGGAAGGTGACGGTGTGGTGGGAGTGTTGGCCCTCGTAGGTGGTGATGACGACGGAGGGGTCGTCGGAGGAGCGCTCCACCCGCTTCTTCACCGTGCACTTGCTGTTCGTGCACCTGTAGTAGCTCCTGTTTTTTTTTATTATTATATATGCACACAAATGTTAATTAATTAATTTAACCAAGAGATTGATTGATTAATTTATTTGCAAAATGTTTGGGGCAGTTCTACTAGAAAAATCATTTGTTGCCACGAAAAAAATCGTGGCATCAATACTAAAATTGTGGCAATACATACATGTGCCACAATTGTAAAATCGTTGCTAGCCGTGGTAATAAACAGCGTGGTAATAGGTTATTGCAACGATTTTTATTTTGTGGTAATAAATTTAGATGTTGTCACGGAATGGATGTGGCAAAAAGTCATATTGCAACACTTCACATCGTTGTAATAAAAATTATTGCCGCTACTCCATATGTGGCATTAGTTTTACGTACCAAATTAAAAATTCAAATATTAATCTATCATCCTATCTATTTATCTACTTATTTTTTTGATTTTGTGTCTTCGCTAGGATTCGAACCCAAGACCTATCCTTCACGCATGCTCTCCTTTACCAACTCACCTACGCATCAATTCTGTTGGAAAATGCATATCGTTCCATTTGAGCCTAGCTAACTGAGATTTAAATCATAGATTTGAATATCTAAAAGATTTCAAATGAAAAAGTTATCACCTACAAAATTGTAGATCTCGTCGAGAGCTATAATTTCCATATAAAATTTGTCTCAATCCGTGTCCATATGAAAAAATTAAGTTAAATTATGAGACGACAATTTTTTTTATTGCAACGAACTTGTTGATCGTGGCAACAAAAAATAGTGATAAGTACCATGTACTATATAAATTGCCACAAAAATTAAAATTGTGGTGATAGAACATGTTTTTTTTTACAACAGTACGATTTTTTGTGGCGATATCTCATTTTCTATTGCAACAAAAGTACTAAATAAAACAACGATTGCAGATTGTTGCAATAAAAAATAATTATTTGCCATAGAAAAATTATCATTGCAATAGTATAATATATTGCTACAAATTATTTTTTGTTGTAATAATTTGGTGGCAATAGCTCAATTATCTTTAACTAGTTAATTAATTAATTACATTTGCAGCAGAAATATAGACATGTTGGGGAGATCAGCAAGCTTATATTAGCTTATTACAGTTTAGGGTTCAGGGTCTAGGACCGATGCATCATCAAGTATACTAACTACTTATAAGACCAAACAGGTATATATGCACCTAAAAAAATAAGACTTGGTTTGATTTGGCATGGTCTCCAAAGTTAAACTTTGACAGTCAATTTCTCCCAATATACATATTATTATTAATTGGTACTGAAACTAAAACATCATATGAAAGTGCAAACCAAATACGAATTCAAACAGAGAAAAGGAAGAAAATTAATGGTAGTTGCCTAATAAGATTATGGTTGTATTATTTAATAAAATTACAAATAGTCTTTACTCTAGTGCTGAAAGGAGTAATTTGGGGAATTTTTCTAGCTTAAAACATCATTCATCATTGTAACAGCCAAAAACCATTGGAGTTTGCATCATAACTTGAGAAAGATACGATTACCTAAGTCAATTCTATTTAATTAGATTATGTGATATCATGTTATACATACTAGCATTCCTTTAATTATAGCAGTCGTCCTAGCTATACTTACTGCAACCAATAGTTATTAACATGATTGGACACATTTTTGTTGCATGCGTATGTGGCTCACTGAAATGAAATCATAGAAAATCAAAGTATACAATGTTGAAATCCCTGAGTTGCTTAATTTGCTTCGTTGGCATATTCATGTTCAGAATTTATGAAGTACCGTGATTGTAATTATGAAAAATATTGGAGTAGATACGCTTTTAAAACACACGCATACAACTAACTAAAAGTACGTCGTCCTTTTCGTTCAGCCCACAACTTTAGTATGTGCACCCACTGTGCTGATACTCACTCATAGTTGCTGCACTACTGTATCAATTATAAATCGAGAATGAATGTATATATGTGCTGAATTAATTATATTAATCATGCATATCAGGAACTATTGCTTAATTAATTAGAAGAAGATCGAAATTAGAGAAACCAAATTAAAGCAAGACATCTAATTACTACAGTATGCATGCATATGTAATATATACGAATTTATATGTATAAAATGTAGGTAGGCACCTTGGAAAAGGACTGTTCTTGACGGCTTTCTGGCCATACTTTCTCCAGCGATAGCCATCCTCCAGGTGATCGATCTCGCTCTTCGTCATGAACGCGAACCGCGGTTGCCGTGCCCTCTTCTTCCCACCCTTCTTCCCAGACGTCAGCGACTTGCTCCTGATCAATATATATATAGCCACAAATTAATTAAATTAATTAGTTTAATTATAATAGTGGCAGAGCAATTTAATTAGATGGCTAGATATGGGGTCAGCTGACCCCATAACTTTTTTCGTAATTAAACGACTTTATGAGCCTCTGGTTTTACATATAAATTCATCGAACTTTATAAAAATGTATATAGTTAATTTAGAGAATTTCCGTCAGAAAGATATATAGTTCAGATAATTTGAAAGTTGTGAAAAGGAAACTACAATAAGCAAGAAGATAAGTAGAAGTAGGCAATAAGAAATTATGCACTGACTTGAAATGAAAACGTATTAACTCGATCTCTAATAGTAATGATCCTGTCTGAGTCCCGCTTAATTAGTTAATTACGTTTGTTCTCTCACCAGATCGACCTCTTTTGCAATTGAATTCGCAACCTAATTCCAACACGTACTCGTACGTACGTATTCGTACTTCCTTTTGCAGCTAGTGCATTACTATCAGGCTACATGCACCGATCGATTAATTGATTGGCAAATAGTAGTATAAATTAATGAAACATAAACACTTCCAAGGTACTCATATATTTTTGCTATATAATATGAGAGATTGAGAGTATATATACGTATGTAGAGTACGTAGTACGTGTCTGAAAAATATACTACTCCAGTACTTAATTATCTCTAGCAAAAAAAATGAACATAAGCTCACCTAAAAGCTAGCATATATGTAAATAAAGACAAGACAATTCAATTTAAGAGGAACAAAATTAATTAGGAAATTATAAGCACATGTGCGATGGAGGTTTAGCACGCGAATCCCGGCGCAATGTTCGAAGAAGATTAACCACACAAACACACTCCCTTGGCTAGAAGCTAGTAGCGTCCTTTTTACCGTTTTGCCCCTCGGAGAAATGCGTAAATTAATTAATTAATTAATTATCCACGTAAACGAATTGGCCACCGTTAAATCATCTCCATCCAAACAAAATGCAAAGCAAAAAAAGGGAAAAACTGAAAAAGGAGATAGAAGAGACTTGAAAAGTTTTAAATTAATTAGTTCCTTGTTAATTTCGAATTCAATTGAATTTTATAGTATGCTAAGAGAACCATAATTTGGAGGGAAATAACAAGCGATTTATCGAGTAAATTAAATTAATCTCTTGCAACAAATTAACTGCGATTAATTATTGTACTTACGCTGCCTCGGTGGACGCGGCGGCCGGCTTCCCGGCGTCGGCGTCGTCGGTGGAGCACGACGACGCGGCGCCGTCCGCGGAGGACCCGGCCGGCG
>CM020184.1:988303-1006615 GCA_009805545.1 Oryza longistaminata
GCTAGCTCGCCCGGTGGATCCAGCGGCGGCAGTAGCTCCCCGACGGCGTCGACGACGGCGAGCCCGTTGGCCCAGCCGAGCTCGGCGAATATGGCCGACGAGTCGGCGTACGCTTCGTCGGCGGCGAACGGCCAGTCGCCGGCGCCGCCCGCCATGGCCATGGCACAGTCCGGCCGGCCGGCAAGCCGGAGGTGCAGAGGTCACTTCACTTGCTTGGCTTAATTAATTTCTCTGGATTTTAATCAACTCCGCTTGGCTTGGTTTGCTCCCCATGAGCCTTTTTATTTTGTAGTAGTAGCAACTCCAGTGTCCTCCCTTGTGTCGTTAGTGAGCTACTAGTAGCTAGCTACTGTGATCTCTGCATTTATTTCACTCCTCTTCTTCTCTATGTCATAAAATAAACAAATCTAATATATGATGATGTTTATTTTAGATTTTTAATATAGATAGACTCACCGTCAAGACTTATAATACTGAGATGTAAAATGTGCTACGTTTGTTTATTTCAGAACGGATGAAATACTTATTCATATTATTGTCCCTATTTCCTTACAATGAAAATTAATCCAGCCTTTATATATATAGTCTTGTTCAATTGGTTGAGTAACAGTAGTAAAATATATAAACAATGAAAGAATTTATAATTAAAATTTTTATATCTATATTATTAGCATGGTTTAATTTTAAAAGCTAAGGCTAGAAAATAAACTATAATAAAATAAACCTCTATCTAATTCAAAATTTAAAATTTTTATTTTGGTTAATAAAATTAAGCAGACGACATCATCTCTACAATTATATATACCCTACATTTTCAAATAATTTTTTTTCAATGCATGGTAATTAATCTAAACACTTATAGCTAATCAGATGTTTAGGAGAGGAACTACAAAATTTAAAATTTAGCCAGTGAGATAATTTAGAAGGAATTTCCATTCTTATAATTAATATTTGGTAAACAACTTAAAAATATATCTAAATATTTAAGAAGGGACGATAGTGTATTGGTTATAGCTGGCGCCCGGTACTTTTTCTTCACTGCGAAACAGCGGTCATGATAGTGAAATAACGCAAGTATATATATATGTGCACCATCGATCTTCATTCTGTTCACACAACTACTCAGCTAGCTATAGCTGCTACTATCATAAATTTATTCATTTTTACAATTTTCAGATACTGTTTGAATAGCATATTAGCTATATATATAGTACGTATACTTAGCTAATATTCTAGATAATTTATATAGCAGCTAATGCATTTATCAACTAGCTAGTAGCCTAGTAGTAGTATATTAGCTAGCTCTCTACAGTATTACACATATAATTAATTAATCAATCCGGTAATTGAAGTTGGGGACAAAGATATAGTTCAACTCAAATCGTTTAGTTTCGCTTAAGTCAACTCAAATCGTTTAGTTTCGCTTATATACATCAGCTCTCGCTAGCGTCCACCGCTCGTCACTTAATTTTACTCCCACTGTTAATTTTAATATACTAATATCATTCTGAAATTAAACTGTCAAACCCAAAACCTTAATTAGAACTAACTTGTTTGTATTTTGAGATAAATTACTTCAGCCTCTCGTCATCTTGCATCGATCTTTGGACCTCTAACTAGCTAAGCTGGCTGGATCTCTGTAGTAATTATATTAATTACTACAAATACGTACAAGCATGGGACCAATTAAGAGCAAGTTTACTATTACATCCAACTACTACCTCCAAATCATATATAGTCAATTTAATAGCCAATTAATATAATAGTTATCTATAAATATATATTACAATATTAATATCTGGTCTCATTTATCATACACACATTACGTCTGGAAGTCCGTGCTGATCGCTACAAATCTGTAGCCCGCTGCTCATCTCCCTCTTCTTTTATCTTCTCGATATGTGTTTATAGCTGGCTTATCGTCCGCTATTGTACCTGCTCTTAATTAAAGGGGGTGTTTAGACCCAGAGGTGTAAAGTTTTAGCGTGTCACATCGGGTATTATATAGGGTGTCACATGGGGTGTTTGGGCACTAATAAAAAACCTAATTATAGAATCCGTCGGTAAACCGTGAGACGAATTTATTAAGCCTAATTAATCCGTTATTAGCAAATATTTACTGTAGCACCACATTGTCAAATCATGGAGTAATTAGGCTTAAAAGATTCGTCTTACAAATTAGTCGCACATTTTTTGCTATTAGTTATTTTTTTCATATATTTAATACTTCATGCAGGTATTAAAACGTTCGAAGTGATATGGTGTAAAGTTTTAGGATAGAATCTAAATAGGACCTAAATTAAATCATGCATGCAGTACTAGACAAGTGAACCAAACAACATCGAGTATTTGCAGTTCATTCCAACGTAACGTACGTACTAGCCGATAGTTATTAGTACGGTATTTTATGAGCAATTAACGCCACCGGCTACGAAGAATAGTACTACGTTTCAGAGCCCTAATTGCGATCGATCTAAGTTATATATATATTGACCATTTAATTATAGTTGATAGGTCCGGTTCTTATCCGGAATCTCAGATTAATTTTCTGGATGTCGATCGCTTTGTCCTCACGTCCACCGATCGATCGAGCGGCGCCACACGTTAATATTATCAATATATTATAAACCGAATTTTTAACCATATTAAACAATTGGTGGAACCAATTACCAGTACCCATATATAAGATCAGATTATTACACTGTATATATGAACGTACGGCCACTAGCTAGTTCATCAAAATGGTCAGAATATATTGAGACAAGTATATATTGATATTCTCGTATGTCTTTTGTAGGATTGTAAAGGGCCTATGTCTTTGTACCATCGTAAAGGGCATTTCCCACCCATGTGGGACTATTCAATAATATCCTCTTTTACACATTTGTGTCTCTCAGCCGTTCATCGCCCCTTCACCGTTTTCTTAGGCTCCCTCAGGTATACGGGCCCCGCAGAAACCCATGGTCCATCAGGCCTTCACACACTATGTCCCTCAGGCCAGAGATGTGGAACTAGCCAGGCTCTGATACCGATTGTAGGATCGTAAAGGGCCGTTCCCACTGTCATGGTTATGAATACCACATACCTAATAGTAGTTGATTAAGCTCGACAGGGCCCACCACATACCATGTCTTATACGAAATCATACCTAATATATAGAAGGACAACAACAACAACAACAACAGATCGACACACAATACACAAGCCAACACACGCCAAGACAAGTCGCCAGACATCAACATCAGAGATAAGCCTAGACAAACCCAATATGGTATCTACGGAGGCCAACAAGAGGGATCTAGCACTATCTCTGATCTCGCCGAGTGCGGATTCGAGGAGGAAGACTACCCTGTCATCGACTACGTGTTGGTTATCCATGTCGCTAAGTCGACGACAGCTAGATGGGTTATCCCAAATATTGTATTGGTGTGATTATGATGAATAAGAGCAACACCGGCTTCGGTCAACAGGAGTAGGGCTATTACCTGTCAGATAAGGGGCCCGAACCTGTATAAAAATCATTGTCTCCATATTTTTTACTTCAATCTCGCATATACCCTAGTACCAATGATCCCCATACTATGCAAAATACCGTAGTCGCGATCTCAAACATCGACACCCACCCCCAAAGCTAACCTTTGAGGTGAGGGGCTCCCCCACTTATATATTAGGTCCCTTGCCCTTCTACAACAAATACGGGACTATTCAACATAAGTTTGAGAACATTTGCCACGATTTCTCTATAAATTGTTTTCGTTGGTATTAGTTAGCTTTATATAATATCTGTTATCGAACAAAAACAGCCTCTGTCGGCAGGCTTCACTCAGGAGTGAAAAACTAAAAAGGTATTATTAATATAAAGTATTTGGATCCCCCATTACATGCCCTCAAGGGTTTATTTATAGGTTTATTACAGGCTCATGCACCCTAGGGTTTCTAAGTACAGGGGAATTTACATAGCTATCCTTATAATAGGGATATTTACAGGGGCCCAAAGTCTCTTGTTGAGCCTCTAGGTGGGCCTCCTTAGGGGAATGGCCACTCAGGCCCTGTGGCGACCCCGAAACCCTCGTGGGGCCAGCGGCCACAATACTGTACCTGTGTAACATGTACCAGTCCTAGGATACACAAGCTGGTACACACAGAACATCGGTGATCCAAAGCAGTCTAATGATGTTACATTACTAGGATAGTCCTTACATAAGTTGCTATCGTGGACAGACCCCAGATGGACAACGACACGACACAAGAGACAATAACAACAGCAACAACAACAGAGCGGAAGCGAACAGCGGAAGGCGACTTAACGACTAAGCGCTAGGCTAGGCACCTAAGCGATTAATTTATTCCACAGGCACGGTTTGGGAACTAGGCCCAAAACCCTAAAAGTCTTCACAGTTGGCGTGCTCCTGAAGATACTCTTCGGCGGTTGGATCATATCCTTCTTCTTCGTCTTCAAAATAGTTGAATAGCTTAGATTTTCTTTCCAAGCATTTCATTGGTTGAAGATTTATATAGCTTTTCATGTATTGGAATTAGTATACAAAATACTTATATTGTGATAAAAAATTAAATAATAAAAATACTTATAGAACAGTGGGTTTACTACTTAACACACACAACATTTACGTATATATACGGTGCCGGAAAAATCTCATCATTTAAAAAACAAGGATAAATTAATTGGCAGATATATATATAGAGAGAGAACTTAATTAAGTAAAAATCAGTGATGCCTACTGGGAATTAAGGGATTATTTGGTTGTGGCCTAACTCAATCAAGGCAACAAATTAGCAAGTCAAAAATAGTGTCGTCTGTGGTTTTTAGCCGAAAAGTTGACATCGCCAAATTGTTTTGGTTTATTTGAATACCTATGCAACTTTGATAGCAAGCCAAACAAAAACTTAGCGAATAACTTTATCAAAATTTTTGGCAATCAAATAATCACCAATTAATTCTTGCCATTGCCAAAAATTTGCAAAGGTTACAAATATTGCAAAGAACCAAATAAACCCTAATTAAAGTTAACATCAACATCCATCCAACTCTTGTAAGATTCACATGCAATCGCCGGAAGGAGGAGGAGGAGGTGATTTAGGGTGTGTTTAGTTAGCACCAAAATTGGAAGTTTGGTTGAAATTGGAATGATATGACAGAAAAGTTGGAAGTTTGTGTGTAGGAAAGTTTTAGTGTGATGAAAAAGTTAGAAGTTTGAAGAAAAATTTTGGAACTAAACTCAACCTTAAAGATATTTTGCGGTATGTGATGGTGATCTTTTTACTACTACTACTACTATGCAAGTACATGTCCATACATTAATTAATTAATCACCTAGAGAGGCAATGCACATGGCGATGATCCCGCGGCGTGAGCGGTGGTTAATTAAACTTGTGTCGTTAGTGAGCTACTAGTAGCTAGCTACTGTGATCTCTGCATTTATTTCACTCCTCTTCTTCTCTATGTCATAAAATAAACAAATCTAATATATGATGATGTTTATTTTAGATTTTTAATATAGATAGACTCACCGTCAAGACTTATAATACTGAGATGTAAAATGTGCTACGTTTGTTTATTAAAACTTTTATATATTTGTTTGTAGCAATTAAATGCCAATATTAAATGGAAATTACATTGAAAACATCTTAAAATAACATTAAAATCAATTTTAAAATTTTTAAATTTTAGCTTATTAGGTGAGAGATGATGCGTGGGCGAGGGTGATGATATATGGATTTGATTGGTGAAGCGAATTGTGATGGAAAGGGATGTACACGGCGCGATGGGGGCCCAGCACGAATCTTCTGGCAGCCTAACTTGCCTATCACGAAACCTTTCTTTTTCATTTATCCTTCTATACTTTTTTTTTCCTTTCCCGAATTTTGCGCTACACTTTTGGCTCTATTCGGCTGCAGATCCACAATGCAGCTACAGACACAACATATTGTACAGCATCACGATAACAAGTGAGGAATAGGGCCTTTAACTCGATGCCATATAGGAGTGTACAACTGCTTTAACCATGGTCCATGGTTAGTGATAGTATATTATGACTATAAAAATAATTCATTTTCAAGAAAAAAAATGATGAAAGAGAAAAGGAATGAAGCTGTTTATTACTCCCCTGTCCTATTATGAGATGTGACGCATCTAATATTACGAATCTAGACATATGTCTATTCAGATTTATAATATTATGATATGTCATCTTCCATACTAGATTTTTATTTTTATGGGACGAAGGGAAGGGAGTACTTCTTTTCTAAGATCTTTTCTAAGAACTTGTAAATACATATATCTAGTGATAAGCTAGAATAGTTAGAATAATTCAAATAGAGATGATGTACACCACTCGTGATGAATGTATAGTGAAAATAAGGGAAAATATTATATTAAGAGATGTATTGATCGGGGTACTATCTCTCTACACCACTTCCCCATCCCTTTCTCACCGATATCCGTTCTTTCGTGTGTGCGTAACCACCGATCCAGTAATTTATCCTCAATGATATGGGCATGACCTGTTGTAAAGCACATATATATTACTAACTATATTTAAACTACTACAATATTACTTTATGCCAGATGTCAAAAACAATTTATACACGAGTAAAATCAAACTCACATATACAGTCACATTATAGGCAATGGAAGGACAATCATCATCACTACATTATGCATGATAATTAGGAGTACAATGCAAAAGTGCATCATATATACTCTCTCCGTCCCTAAATATTTGACGTCGTTGATTTTTTTTAAATATGTTTGACCATTTGTCTTATTCAAAAAATTTAAGTAATTATTAATTATTTTCCTATCATTTGATTCATTATTAAATATACTTATATGTATACATATAGTTTTACATATTTCACAAAAGTTTTTAAATAAGACGAACGGTCAAACATGTGCTAAAAAGTCAACGGTATAATTTTCACTCTGGGCAAGTATGACTTGCATGACAGTTGGTACAAGAAAAAAATGTTGTACAACGTCAAGTTAGAGTTCAGGGAATCCACCTGTGCTAGAGGGGCAGGAGCATAAGTGTCATCGTCTTCTGCTATAACAAGGATCTCATCACCTTCTTGCAAAACATAATTATCATCAGGATTCATTAAGATTTTTCCAGCTTTTGAAGCAAGCTTGACTCCACAGGGAACAGCATCAGGAAATGAGATTAATACATCCCCAAATCGCATGCCATCTAATTCGGGCCATCTTTTAATATAGAACTCTGCATTTTCAAACCCCAAAATATCCTCCCATATCTGCAAAAGCATATGGTATTTGATGGGTTACCATCCTAACATGAATATCAGGATCATCTAACAGTACATTTCAGAAGGAAGGTTCAAAAGTCATTTTCTTATTTGAGAACAAGAGTCAAATTCAAAAAGAGACAATCCATTATATGCCACTGAGTTTGTCATAGCTCTACGATTTGCCACTGACTTTGTCACGTTCTATAATATACCATCGACTTTTACTTAACTTCTATGATTTACCATCGCCGTCCAGTTAGTCTCCGTTAGTACTGTACAATTTTATCCAAATGACCAAAATACCCCTGGGATAAAACTTCCAAAATGTGGACAAAAATTCCGAAATACCATATTATAAACATAAGATTGTAAACATTCAAAATTTGTCCAAAAACTTAAAGTCTGACATTTCAGAATTTTTATCCAAAATTTGAAAGTTTTTGTCTCAGGGGTATTTTGGTCATTTGGATGAAAGTGTACAGTACTAACGGAGACTAACCGGACGGCGGTGGTAAATCGTAGAAGTTAAGCAAAAACCGATGGCATATTATAGAACGTGACAAAGTCAGTGGCAAATCGTAGACCCGTGACAAACTCAGTGGCATACAATAGATTATCTCTGTATATGTTACCTAACCTATTCATTCCTTTTACCTTCCGACTATATATCATTGTGCCATCACAGAGAGTGGTAAAGCCTGGGCTTGGCCAGCATGGGCGGGCAAGTGCCTAGGCTCCGCCTCATGAAGCAGCAGGATATATGATAAGTAATTTTACTGCTTAACCTGATATAGTGATAGTTCTAATGGAGTGCTTTATCTATTATTTTTATACTTAAATTGTTTGCACTCTGTTGCTTGGAATTAAAGTTAAAGCGGTAGGATTATATTCTCTACCAACCATTGTTAGACTTACCTAGGCTCAAGAAAATTTTTGGATATTCACATACACTGTATTATTGGAATATGACACATGCACATGAGCTAAATCGTTAGGAGATCCAGATCGAGGTAGGATAGATTAACTAATTATAGTAAAAGAAAATTTGAAAAAGTTAGCAGCGAAAGGATTGATCAACTTAATTACAAGTTTACAAGCTAGCAGCGCTAGTCCTCAAGAATTCTAAGACAGATCAAATATATAAACCTGTCCAATTAATGCAGGCATTCGTCCAAACTAAACTTCCATTTTAATTTGAACGGTTCGTGAATTCAAATCTTTTCAAAATATGGCATATAGGAGTAACATGCATGTCAAATTAATTAATTGCACTAACACAATTACATGATGAGTTTATAGTACGAGCACTTTGTGTACAGGAGTATATATATACGATATGATATCTAGAGTACACATATATTTGCTAGTTAGATATATAGCCTCTTCAATTCACAGCCGCAGGTCCAGTGGTGCATACGTACATGCGCATTAACATTAATGAAACTAATGAATACCCCGCCACGTTACTGTGGAAAATTAAGTTGCATAATATATACAAATAAAATATAATTTGATTATCAAAACTAAAACAATTTGATATAATTTTGAGCCTAAAAATAATTAAGATCGTATATTTTTATGAGATAAGAAAGAAGAGACAATTTAGACCATAGATCAATTATCTAAAGGCTAAAAATAATTGAAGTGATGTGGCTTAATGAGAGAAGAGAGAAATAACATTAAAAATACTTACAGAGAATGAACTATATAAGTACATAGGATTACTCGCTGCGTCGCCGAGCCAAATAAAAAGGGTTAAAAAGTGGACCGTAATTTCGATACTATTGCTATATATTCGACGTGCGCAGCACCCAGCGCCTGCACCATCCGCGGCCCTTTCAGTTTTCCGATTAATGGGTAGTACTAAAACAACGAATAGCAAGCGAGAGTCGGTAGTGATTGCTTTCGATATATTAATTATCTCCGTTTCATATTGATTATAGATTAGCGTGCTTTTTGAAAGATACTAGTTAAGGAATAAGGAATGAAGTGAAATTAGGCAAGAGATAATTATAGTTAGTTGAGAATAAAAAAACAGTTGGAAAAGTATCTATATACTCCATCCATCCAAAAATATAAGGGATTTTAGATGAATGTGACATATCGTAGGACAATGAATTTGCTCCTAAATAGACATGGAGGTAACAAAGTTGATGATATATATAATAAACATTGTAATATATAATAGCTAGTGTGATCTACATATATATTGAGGACTCCCTCCGTTTCAGGTTATAACACGTTTTGATTTTGGTCAAAGTCAAACTGTTTAAAGTTTAACTAACTTTATAGAAAAAAGTAGTAACATTTCCAACCCAAGACAAATTTATTATGAAAATATATTCAATTATTGATTTGATGAAACTAATTTAGTATTATAAATATTATTACATTTGTCTATAGACTTAGTCAAACTTGAAACATTTTGACTTTGACCAAAGTCAAAACGTACTGTAACCTAAAACGGAGAGAGAATGAAGTATTGCCTTCTAGCTATGGGGTCCACTAGCCATGGAGCCCGCATGTTAACCACTTAAACAGTCAAAGGGTATAACCGAAAGTTAGAGGATCCCCTTCCGTCCTCTCTAGCCCACTCCCCTCCCTTCGAAATTCCCCTCTCCTCTTCCCTAGTCCAGCCATAATCCTTGTTCCTCTTCACTTGTTTGTGCCATTAACGCTTCCAGGTCACTTGCTATTGGTGTTGTGTTATACTTATTTTATCGTCAAGCTTGTTAGCTTATTAGTCAAAGTCAAAATTAGTTTTGAAACATAATTTTGAAGTTGATTTTGGGTTTTTTTAATAATAATCTATTTTCAGCATTTGCTTTTAAACCACCAATAATACATCTATAAAATTTTATCTATAAATTATTTTTTATTGCTTTCTTTATTTTTTCCATTGCTTAGCAGTCATAGACTCATAGACCAGACAATCAAACCCCAGTCATTAGCCCTAAACTGTCGTCACAAGTTTGTCACATAGTACATTTGCAATCTTTGCCCACGCCGGCCATCAGCTTTGCTAGTGACTAAGTGAGGAGTTTTAGTGGAAACTGGAAAGTGATAGATTTTGAGTTGAAATTTTGGATCCAAGTTCAATTTTCCATAACATATTTTCCGATGAATACATTTATTTAAAAAAAAACGTATTTTTCGAAGTTACTTTTTCTAATAGAAGATGAATCAGAGTTGATTTTTTTTTCCTTTTAATTGAAATCGAAATTGTAAAAAATTATTGGACATGAAGCCTCCTCCATAACACATGAAATTTTCTAATTACACCATATGAATTGTACAAAATCCTAAAAAAAAAAGCCCTATAAAATTTTATTTGAAATTCCAGCATCCAAAGGAGGCATGGAAAGCGTTTTTTTTTTTTGGAGAATCTGAGATTGTTGTGTGATGTGTTTGATTGAATATGAGATTGTTGTGTGATGTATTTGATTTGTGTGTCATGTGAATATGTGATGAATTTTGTAGAAGTTGTGATGTAATTTTTTTTAAGATTTTGTGATGTATTTGAGTATTTGAGATGATCGATTTGTGGATTTGGAGACAATTTGAGGATAATTGTTTTGGGATTTTGGGGACGGGATGGGGTGAAATCAATATATTTAAAAATAATGAAGAAAAGAAAAGAATAAAGAGGAACCGGAAAGAGCAACTGGATCTAGCCTGGACTAAAAATGCTTTATCTTTAGTCCCGGTTGGTGGACTAAAAATAGATTCGGGACTAAAAATAGATTTTTACTCCTGATTTTTTCACCCGGGACTAAAGATAGCGATCTTTAGTTCCGGATTCGTAGTTACGAACTGGGAGTAAAAACCCCTTCTCCACCAATTTAATTTGGCCAGGTTGTAGCCTACCTACCTCTTTCGTAATTAATTTCATACTCTAAATTTGGTTAATTACTTATTAGAGAGCATACTACGTACTTATTCCGTTCGTTTCTGATTAATTAACATACAGATTTTATTTCGATTTCTATTAGTATGTTTTTTAAATTACTAAATGACAAATTTCGTGTGAAAACTTTATATATAAAAGTTGTTTTAAAATATCATATAAATCTCTTTTTTTAGTTTGTAATAGTTAAAACTTAATTAGACATGTACTAATTAATGACTTTCTCATTTTAATCTTCATATTCAGTACTACCGGAGAATGGGGGTCTCAGTGGTGCCTATATTGTCTTTTATTATATATACATGGCTCATGTTTTATTATACATCATGATGTTCGTTAAATATAGCAGTATTTTCCACAGTCAAGGAGAGAGAGAGAGAGATTTTCATGTCAGTAAGATATACATATAACACTTTTCAATTAATTTGCTACATAAGGATTATATACTTATCTCTACAACTCTAAAAGATAGGTTTGTCCATCCACCCCTATCGATCTGTTCTATTCAAGACATGAGCCATGCATATAGGTCACTCGAAAAAGAAGTACAAATTGCCCAAACACATGGAAATCAATATGGGTGCAGCTAAAACTTGTCACACGCTATGATCATATTCAATCTATGATCCTAGATTCCTAGTGTGTTCTATCTATATATGATCCTGTTACAAATCACGACAGACACCTTAGTCTTAGTAATTTATTTAAATAATAATAAACCATTACAAAATGACTACTTTTAATCGGTCATTCGGTGATTGATTAGTTAATCGACTATAGATAGATACAAAGCAATCAGTTTGATTAACTTTTAACCGCACTCATCAAAACACCGACACTATATAATAGGAGGGTTTTTACTTGTAAGTTTTATTCAGGAGAAATGTGAGTGGACTTAGCCGACGGTAGAAGAAAGGTTTGTGATTGGAGGAAGAAAAGGATGTTCAGCTTGGAAGCTAGCTTCTGTGTTCCAAGAACCATAGACGAAATATTCGCAGCGTACTTAAAACTTTTCTTAAAATTTTCTTTTACCACCCAACTTTTTATTACTACTCCCTATCGATTGATATATACTACTACTATTTATTTTATCTTTGATTTGACTGCACACGGATTATTACTAGTACTGGCATTAGTTCCCCTCCTAGAGCAAGCAACATTGTCCCCCATTTCGGTCCCACATTTTGGAGACCTTGCATGGTGATGGAAGATACACGTACATTTGCTCCTCCCTTTTTTTTAATAGATAAAACGTTGTTGATTTTCAATAAGACGAATGGTCAAACGTGTGTCAAAGAGTCATCGGTATTATCTATTAAAAAACAAATGTAGTATTTAATTACTACTAGAAACGAGGAAATTACATGCATTTTCGAATGAATTTGTTCATTTCTCATGAAAATCCTTCAAAATTCCTCCTTTCTAATTAAGCTTCTATATGAAACATTTAACATGATTTTTTTTAGAAAGTGTACTGATTAATTGAAAATAATAAACCATTACAAAATGACTACTTTTACTCGGTCATTCGGTGATTGATTAGTTAATCGACTATAGATACAAAGCAATCAGTTTGATTAACTTTTAACTGCACTCATCAAAACACCGACACTATATAATAGGAGGGTTTTTACTTGTAAGTTTTATTCAGGAGAAATGTGAGTGGACTTAGCCGACGGTAGAAGAAAGGTTTGTGATTGGAGGAAGAAAAGGATGTTCAGCTTGGAAGCTAGCTTCTGTGTTCCAAGAACCATAGACGAAATATTCGCAGCGTACTTAAAACTTTTCTTAAAATTTTCTTTTACCACCCAACTTTTTATTACTACTCCCTATCGATTGATATATACTACTACTATTTATTTTATCTTTGATTTGACTGCACACGGATTATTACTAGTACTGGCATTAGTTCCCCTCCTAGAGCAAGCAACATTGTCCCCCATTTCGGTCCCACATTTTGGAGACCTTGCATGGTGATGGAAGATACACGTACATTTGCTCCTCCTTTTTTTTAATAGATAAAACGTTGTTGATTTTCAATAAGACGAATGGTCAAACGTGTGTCAAAGAGTCATCGGTATTATCTATTAAAAAACAAATGTAGTATTTAATTACTACTAGAAACGAGGAAATTACATGCATTTTCGAATGAATTTGTTCATTTCTCATGAAAATCCTTCAAAATTCCTCCTTTCTAATTAAGCTTCTATATGAAATATTTAACATGATTTTTTTTTAGAAAGTGTACTGATTAATTGACCTATAACAAATAAAAGCCGTTTTGTTTTACTCCAAAGTTCTTTGATCTATGTCTATATATCTCTACTATTATAAAAATTGAAGATGCATTTGCCGGTATTTTGGTACATCATCTATATTTGAGTCGGTTTTTAAGTTCTTTCGCTTTTGGAAATAGAGATCCGTGTATGAGATGGATTTTAAGTTCGTTTGCTTTTAAAAAATACAAAAGAAGTCGTATAAGAAATTTCTTTAAAAAACTTGTATGCTAACTTGAGAGGAAAGTCAGACTCCTAATTGAAGCTCATGATTTTCTAAAAAAAATCCAAATGAATTCTCACGGTGAATTTCATTCTAGCTAAACCGTATAACAATAATAAGATTAAAATAGCATTCACGTCTTGCAACGCACGGATATTTTTTCTAGTTAATATATAAATGACAAATTAAAATATATATGCATGCATGTACAATACTACTAATTGGAGTACCTTTGTAGCTGTGTTGATCGGTAGCATAAGCCAGACACACACATGACACATATATGCATCCCTACATATAGGAGGAATACAGAAATTATAGAGAGGCTATACGAACTATAGTACTATCGACAATATAAATATATGAATGTGAATTGAGAAGGTGATAGCCTCTACTCTCTGCCTTAAAATAAATAAATAAAATATAGAATTAATGTGACGTATTCTAATACTATAAATTTAAACAGAAATACCAAGATATATCACATCCCCGTATTAGGTTAATTTATTTATTTTGAGAGGG
This sequence comes from Oryza longistaminata, assembly GCA_009805545.1. NCBI lineage: Eukaryota > Viridiplantae > Streptophyta > Magnoliopsida > Poales > Poaceae > Oryza > Oryza longistaminata. Next base: position 1,002,498 of record CM020184.1, read on the forward strand.
AAGGAGTTTCTTAGCTGGTTAATTAATTACTAGTAGATATTACTATATCCCTAATCCATGGCCATTAGTTTACATCATATTGATCATGACAATCGTCCTTAAAAAAATATTGACTGTTACCCTTACGTGCAGTACATTGACAAGTACATGCATGTATTATATTTATTGGGTCATCAATCAATTATATCGATCGATCGATCTCATTACTCTCTCTCTCTAGATCTTTTTTTTTTGTGAGGTCTCTATCTCAGAATCTGTTCATCCCGTAAAATTATATACGCTAGTAAGTAGCGTGCATATATGATACTATATAAGTATATATGATGTATTATTCCCAAATCATATACACAGATGGTGGACTGATGCACATGGGTACGTGTATAGCTAATTAAGCCTTCTAGCTAGGTCCTTAATCAATTACCATGGGGGAACTGATGACAAATGAAAGAGAAAATCTTATCAAATCTGGTCTTTTTAGTCAGGGAGGTGTGTGACCTCATGACTGAAGAGAGGGAGATCTTAGTCAGGAAAATTCACCCATGTGTAAACTCAGTCAGTCATTCTTTAGCTAATAAGGCTCGTTCTGAAGACTGCTTAAATGTTTGGTTAGAGAATAACTGTGATGAGTTACTGTAGCTTGTAAGAGTTGATTTAAATCCTGAATAAAGATCTCCCCTTTTACCCGAAAAAAAAATATCAAAGTGCTAGCCATCTTAGATATATTAATTATATAATTTTATTTTTTTCTGTTTGCATCAATTGGTGTAGGTATGGAAGGCACAAATTAAAAATTAATTACTCTACTGAATAAATGTCCAGATTTTTTTTCTTGGTAATCATCAGCTGGGTTGAAAGTTGAAATTAACAAACACTCTATAGCTAGCAACGAGACGATCTCTGAGGCTCCCTATTTCAATATTTGTTGGCTAGCTAGCTTTCTTTCATATACATAAATTTGTCTGCCAATGAGATGAAACTACAGTTCGATCAACTACTTGCTGTTGTGTGCAAAAGATCGATATATATGTATCACACATCACGTCGGTCGATCGAGAGCGATGTGCATCTTGAAAATTGATTATATTGGTCCACCATAGCTAGATGGACGGATCAATAATGGGTGACAATCATAAAGGAGAAAATTCCATCGATCTATAGCACAAACATTTTATCAGTACGTACCAATATATAAATACCATAAAATTCCCCCACCTTTAAAAAAATACGATATGTATCACATATCATGTCGGCGATCTATTGATCGAGAGCGATATACATATTGAATTGAAGTGCGATGTAATCTCCATGTGCCGCTCCTTGTCTTTCTAGCTGATAATAATAATTCAGGTGGGAAAACTCTTCCCTTAAGTGATATATTGGAATTGATTGATCGACTGTAGCTATGGACTCATGGATGAATCAATATAATGGGTACGGTCACGATAAAATGTGTGCCTCGCAACAACGGAAGTAGCGTCGAATTGCTCCAACTTTCATAGCTTCCTCACAGACTCCATAGATATGATAGCACGTACTCCCTCTGTCCCATAAAAAACGAATCTAGAACCGGATGTGACATATTCTAGTACGATGAACCTGAACATATGTATGTCCAGATTCGTAGTACTAATATGTATCACATCCGGTACTAGATTGGTTTTTATAGGACGGAGAGAGTACATCTGTGGAGTAGCAAGCTAGGATGACGTGACGGCACTCACTTGTTATTACTTTTTCCTCCGTCCGCGACTTTAGGATCGGATTTATGTATTTCAAACCCTGTTTTAACATTGTCAATATATATTATATGTACTACCTCCATATTTTAATGTATGACGTCGTTAACTTTTTTATTCAGACCATTCATCTTATTTAAAATTTTTGTGCAAATATAAAAATATTTAAATCATGCTTAAAGAACATTTGATGATAAATCAAGTCATAATAAAATAAATAATATTTACATAATTTTTTCAATAAAATGAATGGTCAAACGTATCTTATTAAAAAAAAGTTAACAATGTCATACATTAGAAAATAGAGGGAGTAATTAATAAAGTTTACACAAACTATTGGAACATATAAGGTTGTTTGTTACTGGATTTATCATGACTGAAGTAACATATTTTCAGACTCTGTCGATTGATGTCGTAATTAAACTCTACTTGTATTTCTTTCGGTTCGAGTCTGAGAGAGTATGCACTTGATAATTAAACTAATGAATAAGTGCATGAAATTATGGAATTACTTGCACAGGTGGGGTTTTAAGTAGTATATTATAGTGACAACATGGTTGTTTAAAACATTATCCCAATGACAACAACCATGGAACGATTGAGATGAGAAATATGATTAATTTTAATTAGTTAGCACTACTGTACTAGCATAGCAAATTTGAAGCGCTGATATCAAAGTTGCTCAAAGTGTACAAGCATGTTGTTGCCAATGAATTATGGGCCGTGATTTTATATCTAACTGGGCTTTAATTTGGTGTTGGGCTTCAATTTAGCTTCAGAGGTTGGGCCACTCCCAGATTTTTAATAAGTAAACTGTACTAAAAAAAAGCAATACCATGCCAGGTGGCAGCATTTTCTTCCAGAAGGTACGCTAATTTAATCTGCTCCTGCCTAACCTTTGAATTCAAATTAGCAGCAATTCCACTCAATTCCACCCCCATTCATTCAAAAGTGGCTTAAAGGGTTGGTTTGGTTCGTGGACTAAATAGGTCTTACTAAATTTTATCAATGCTAAAGTTTGACAAGTTTTGATATAACTAATTTTAGTAAGGTAAAATTGTGTTGGGATTGGAGCCAAAATAGCCAAAGTTTACTATTGAAATGGCCTATTTTTTTTAGGCAGGTCAAAAATTAGTTTCAAACCAGATAAACACTAAACACTATTAAAATTACCAAATATTATTAAGCCTAATTTAGGCCTCAAACCAAACCACTCCAAAATTTCACCGCAAAAGTGGACAATTTGCCATCTTCAATTCGGCATCTCTTCACTTCATCCATTTGCCCTTCCAACTTCCAAGGCATATTCCACTTGGAGCTGGACACACTGACACTGGGCCCCACCTCGTCAGTGACCTACTTTACATTAATTACGCTAACTCCTCACGTCGTCTCGCCCGCAAAATGCTTCTCCTCCTCCTCTTCCTCCTCGCCGCCGGCGAGGCCGCGGCGGCGGCGGCGACCACCACGCTCACCGCGACGCCGGCGAAGCTCGCCCGGTCCGACCGCGAGATCACGATCCGGTGGTCGGGCCTCCCGGACCCGGACGGCCTCGACTACGTCGGCATCTACTCGCCGCCGACCTCCTCCGACCGCGACTTCCTCGGCTACCTCTTCCTCAACGGCTCCGCCCCTCGGAACACCTGGCGATACGGGCGGCCGGCGACTCACCCCTCCCGCGCCTCCCAACCTGCGCGCGCCCTACCAGTTCCGCCTCTTCCGCTGGCCCGCGAGGGGAGTACTCCTACCACCACATCGACCCACGACGGGACCCGCTCCCCCACGGCCGCCACCGCGTCGCCGCCTCCGGCGAGGTCCGCCTCGACTCCCCCTCCCGCCCCGACCAGGTGCACCTCTCGTTCGCCGAGGGGCCGACGAGATGCGGTCATGTTCGTCTGCGGCGACGGCGGGAGGAGGGTGGTGAGGTACGGGCCGGGGGAAGGAGGAGGGGGAGGGCTGGAAGGAGGTGGCTGCGGAGGTGAGGACGTACGAGCAGAAGCACATGTGCGACTCGCCGGCGAACTCCTCCGTCGGGTGGAGGGATCCAGGGTTCGTCTTCGATGGACTCATGAAGGGATTGGAGCCGGGAGGAGGTACTTCTACAAGGTCAATCACTTGCCTCTGCATTGAATTGATTGTTAATTACTACACTATAAAGATGAATTCTATGTAGCGACTTCACTTCTGCTAATTATATGTGTTCAGCCTGCAATTGCAATTTGGGATTTAGGGTAGTATTGTAGGCACATGAAAATTAGGGCTCGAGTCCAAGAGTGAGCTGGAGCTGTGTTTTTTGGGCTCCAGGGATTGAATTTGTTGATTTAGCGATCATGACTTGTAGGTAGGATTTGCTGGTGGAGGTTAGGGGGGCTTTGGGTGAGT
>CM020184.1:1007589-1025006 GCA_009805545.1 Oryza longistaminata
TTCTCTTATTTCAGAGTTTCAGCTTTGACTTCAGAATTTTCTCCCCAAATTAGCTTAATTTAGGGCCTCATCGTTTGCCCTATGGCTTATAAGCCAAAGCCAAAATTTGAATTTTAAAACTTGATTTTGATTTTGAATTTGATTATTTTTCAACATAGTTTTTTTTTCAATCACTAAGAACATATATACAAAAGTTTTACTCACATATCATTTTTTAATCGCTAATAAGCCGTTATGGCTTATAATAAGACCAGACCAACCGATGGGAACCTTAGACTTATCAAATTAAACAAGACCGAGCCATGTTGTGTTTTTAACTGCCATCAGTTTCATGTTTAATCCCCTCTAAAAGATGTACAAGCTTTTGGACAACGGCTTCTAGAGCAAGTAGGCCCAGTAAAATATGCTAGGGTGCTATTCATGCTAGCCCCAGTAAAATAATAGTGAGTAACTGAGTAGTGACACTTGAGCATGTTTTGTATATGCCTTTTGTTGTTCAATTTGATTGACTGGGCTCTTCTGCATAGGTTGGTAGCAACTCTTCAGGATGGAGCGATACGTACAGCTTCATTTCACGTGACAACAAAGCCAATGAAACTATTGCATTTCTCTTTGGTGACATGGGCACTTATGTACCATATAACACCTATGTTCGCACGCAAGATGAAAGCTTGTCGACTGTAAAGTGGATACTTCGTGATATTCAAGCCCTTGGAGATAAGCCTGCATTTATTTCACACATTGGGGACATCAGCTATGCTAGAGGTTATGCTTGGGTATGGGATCACTTCTTCAATCAGATTGAGCCTATTGCTGCCAATACCCCATACCATGTCTGCATAGGAAATCATGAGTATGATTGGCCATTGCAACCTTGGAAACCATGGTGGGCAACTGGTATATATGGAACAGATGGTGGGGGTGAATGTGGCATACCTTACAGCGTAAAGTTCAGAATGCCTGGCAATTCTTTTGTGCCTACTGGCAATGGAGCTCCCGACACCCGAAATCTTTACTACTCCTTCGATTCAGGGGTTGTGCATTTTGTTTACATGTCAACTGAGACTAATTTTGTTCAGGGCAGTGACCAATACAACTTCATAAAAGCTGACCTAGAGAAGGTCAACCGAAGTAGAACTCCTTTCATTGTGTTTCAGGGCCACCGGCCAATGTATACATCAAGCAATGAAGCTAGGGATTTTGCTCATAGACAGCAGATGCTCCAGAACCTGGAACCACTCTTGGTGACATACAAAGTGACCCTTGCACTCTGGGGACATGTCCACAGGTACGAGAGGTTCTGCCCCATGAAAAACTTCCAATGTGTCAACATGTCATCAAGCTTCATATACCCTGGTGCCCCTGTTCATCTTGTGATCGGGATGGGTGGTCAAGATTATCAACCATTCTGGCAGCCAAGGAAGGATCACCCTGATGTACCTGTCTATCCGCAGCCTGAGAGGTCTATGTACCGTGGTGGGGAGTTTGGATACACAAAACTTGTAGCTACAAAGGAGAAGTTGACACTAATGTACATCGGAAACCATGATGGGCAAGTCCATGATATCGTCAAGATATTCTCTGGTCAAGTATCTAGTAACAACGGTGTTCCTGAGGTGATCGATGATACAAAGCTCAGCACAGGGGTCAGCACCAAACGGAAAATCCCTCTGTTCTCCTTGGAAATTGTAGGCAGCGCGATGTTTGCACTGGTTCTGGGTTTCTCTATTGGATTTCTGATCAGAAGGAAGAAAGAAGCTGCACAATGGACCCCAGTGAAGAACGAGGAGACCTAAAATCACACACTGTATCTAATGCAAATGCAAATGGTTTTTGATCAACAACCTGTTTATAGGATCGTGCCCCATTTCTTGGGGCTCTACAGTGTTGTACTATAGTGCATAGGGTATTGTAACATGTGCTGTGTCAATCGTGGGCATTGTAGAGTTTGATCAGCATATCTGTTGCCGTGATTCTACGATACATAAAGGTTTCAATAAGTGACATTACGTTCACATCAATTGGTTGGTATGAGTGGTTAACCTGTTCCATAATGTAATGCACGATTCATTGTTTCATCTGTGTTTTTCTGTTTGGGACTGAATCGAGTAACAGAGAAAATGTATCATGCAGCAATTTACAAAATCAGTTTAACTGTATAAGCATTTTTACACCCTGTTATTTAACGCCCCCATTGTTTGGTTTATTTATGGAATAAGCGAAACGACATATTTGTAAACGAGAAATAATTTGTGAATAGAACTTTTATATACATGTTCTTAGCAACCTACTCCCTCGGTTTCACAATGTAAGTCATTTTAGCATTCCCACATTTATATTGATGTTAATGAATTTAGACATATATATCTATCTAGATTCATTAACATCAATATGAACGTGGAAAATGCTAGAATGACTTACATTGTGAAACGGAGGAAGTAAAAGCAAAAGCTGGAAAATAAACTTCAATGAAAAAAAATCTTAAAATCAGCTACAAATTTAATGTTAAAAATTCAAATTTTGGCTGATAAGCATAAACGGAAATATGTGTAAATCACGATGTAAAGGTATCATCTTTATTCTGAATGATGATGCTTCATGATGTAAAGATTTCATCTTTATTCTGAATACAAAATGATGAATAGGTTTGACACCGATTCATGTAGGCCAAGAGGTATCCTAATTGCGGATTGGGATCCTCAGAGAGCTACAGTACCATGACTTTGGGAGTATTTTTAGCCGTCCGATCCACAGCGAACGGACAAGATCGATCGCTACAGTGAATCGGTGAATAGTAACTCTAAACAGTATTTTTGCAAAAAAACTACAAATAACTATTCCACACTGTAGCACCGGGCTCATTTTACTGTGCATGTCCGCCGTTCGCTTCAAAAGTCAGAGGAGCCGCTTCCCCATTTGCACTTAGAGATAGATCTTGAACGTCGATTATTCATCGGACGGCTGAGACCCGTGTGAAGTCAGGGTACTGTGCTTCTCTGAGTAAAGTCAGAGGATCCCGATTCGTGAGGACCATGTCTGCACTATACGAGTAGGTACAACAGCAGACTATAAGCCAACAAGCCAACTATAAGTATATTTTAAAGAGATAAAGGAAGAGAAAGAAAAGCACCGGGCTACAAATATATAGCCAGCTGCAGTACGGACTCTAAGACGTAATGTGTGTATGACAGACGGGACTCCATATTAATAGTATAGTAAGCAACCATGTATGAATTGGTTATAGATAATTTAGAGCTAGTAGTGGGCTATACTATTAAACTTGCTCTACTACCATCCATTTATAAAAAAATAAGAATTTGCTATATATTTGTCGACAAATTTTCCACCAAAAATTTGACAGATGTAATTACAGTACAATCGTAGTGTAATTACACTGTAACTTACATGTAATTATACTGTAACTATAATGTAACATGTATGTAACTTTCAAAAATCTCTCCATAACATTTATTTTTGGTAAAATGGAGGTTGTGAGAACAAATCATTTCACATATGTGTGTGATGTGATTTTTTTCTTCCTCACCAGAACAAATTTTGTAATAGATCTAACGATTCAAAATTACGTGAAACTTATATACAAGTTACATTGTAGTTACATGCAAGTTACAGTGTAATCATATACAAATTACAGTGCAATTACATTACGATTGTAGTGTAATTACATCTGTCAAATTTTTAGAAGAAAATTTGTCGACAAATGTATAGGTGATCAAAAAAATATATCTATATGTTTAGATGCGCACGCCATTGAATTTGGAGTTGGAGAGACTGTCCATGTTGAATCCAATCATGTCGTCGGATCGGAGCTCCAAGAAGGTGTGCGTCGTCGGCGCCGGGATGGCGGGGCTGGCGGCCGCGCGCGAGCTGCGGCGGGAGGGCCTCGACGTGACGGTGCTCGAGCAGCTCGCCGGCGCCGGCGGGCAGTGGCTGTACGACGCGGCGACCGACGCCGGCGACCCGCTCGGCATGGCCGGCGTGCACAGCAGCGTGTTCGCCTCGCTCCGTATCAACGGCCCGAGGGAGTCCATCGGCTTCTCCGACTTCCCGTTCCGCCCCACCAACGACGCCGGCGGCGACGCGCGGCGGTACCCCGTCCACGGCGAGCTCCTCAGGTACATCAGGGACTTCTGCGACGCGTTCGGCCTCATGGACGCCGTCAGGCTCAACACCACGGTCACGCGCGTCGCCATGGCGCCGCCGCGGCGCGACGGCTTGCTGCGGTGGGCGGTGAGGAGCAGGCGCGACGGCGAGGCGGAGAGGGAGGAGGTGTTCGACGCCGTCGTGGTGGCCATCGGGCACCACTCCCAGCCAAGGCTCCCGAGCATCGACGGTGGTCCTGCCGGTGTTCATCGAGGTGCAGGCGAGGTGGGTGGCGCAGGTGCTGTCCGGGCGGAGGACGCTGCCGTCGCCGGAGGAGATGCTGCGCGCCGTCGAGGAGCACAACCGCGGCATGGAGGCCGCCGGGTTGCCGAAGCGGTGGACGCATGACCTGTTCTTGGACCTGGAACGCTGCGACGACTACGGCGAGCGCATCTGCGGCTTCCCGCGGATGGAGCAGTGGAAGAAGGAGATCTTTGTGTCGTCCCTCTCCGACATGGTCGACGACATCGAGAACTTCCGCGACGGCTACCACGACAGCGACCTCGTCCGCGACGCCCTGCGCCGGCACGGCTGGACTCCCGCCGAGGAGGACGACGCCGCCGACAAATAAATTCAGCTTAAGATGAAGCAAACGAAATAAATACACGACAATTCAACAAAAAAATGCTGGCCTGTCTGTCTCAAGAGGATTATTCATTGTACTGAAAACTGAACCTTTTTTATTTTCAGAATTGCTATCCACCATCTTTCTTCCCAGATTACGGTTGATTTTCTCACCATACAATTAGTTTAGAGATACGCGTGTCCCCGAACACTGATAATGCCATCGTTACTGCTAGTGCTGATACTGTACGTTTATGTGCATCCCAGTATCTAGTTATCGCTGGCCATTACTGTTGTAGCAGGGGTGAACACCATCCTCCATACTCGGCCAAAAACTCATATGATGAGGAAAGTGTTTTCGAGCTTTGCTCAAATAAAATTCCCATATGTAGCAGTTTCTGACCAAGAATTCGCATTCGCCCAAAAGGGCATGTTCCAAGGAAAATGTGTTCGAACAAGATTAATTGCTCGAATTGGCATCACTAAAGGCATCGCATTTGAGCAGGTTCTTTGGTTAAGACAAGTGAAGTGACGATGAGCCAAAAGATGGGAGAGTATTCAAGTCCAGGCACAAGTGTTCGACTCGAGCAATCGAAGTTGATGGAAAGTACCATCGAGCAAAGAATATGTTTTAGGATAGTGTTATGGGGATCACCTCAACTGCTCACACCAGCTAGCACCAAATATTACTTGGGGACCACTAAAATGTTTTAATATGCCCCTAAGGTCATAAACTTTATAAGGGTAATATGATAACTTCATGTAAGCCTGCAATAGCAAACTAGTGAATCTTGGGTATATGATAACTTCCTAAGGTCATATTGACTTTGTACCATCTGTAAAGTTCCTTTTTGTTAGATGAAATATGTTGTTGTATAGGACTTTAATTACAAACGCACGTGCGTTACAAACGGTGATTACTATGTACAATTAAAATTATATAACTCGTTGCAACGCATGGACATATCGACCCTGAAAATAGGAAATAAAAAATTCTATGTTTCATCCGTCCTCCGATTCCCGTGCAAGCCATGAGCTTTCCGATGGGAAGTGCGCAGCCAGTTTCATCATCCGCCACGCCTAGCTCTAACTCGATCTGTTTTTTCTAAGTACATAGGGAAAATACACAGAGAATATAAATAGAGGCTACATACCCTAGATTTTTTTCTAAATCCTGCACTTCTCCCGCACCTCTCAGCTCTCTCCTACACTTCTCCCCTCCCCTCACCTAGCTCTCCTCCTCTCCCCGGCGCTGACAGCGGCGGAGGGCGCGCGGTGGCTACCGGTGGAGGAGGCGGCGGTAGCTACTGGTGGCCACCGGCGCTCCTCTCCCTCGTTCCCTCCCAGATCTGGCTTGAGGGGGGCGGGGGGAGGGCGGTGGCCACGCGTGCGGCGGTGGCGGCAGCGGGAGGTTGGCGGCAGAGGGAGGAAGGGGGCCACGTGTCACGCCCAGAAATTCACGAACAAGAATTTCTAAGCTGAATGTGCATTAAATCCCTGTCCAGGACCAGCCAGGGTACACAAACGACAATTGTTGACATACAGATCCACGTCTTACAAAAATATAAAAGATTACAAATGCAGCGTCGACGACATCGAGAACTTCCGCGACGGCTACCACGACAGCGACCTCGTCCGCGACGCCCTGCGCCGGCACGGCTGGACTCCCGCCGAGGAGGACGACGCCGCCGACAAATAAATTCAGCTTAAGATGAAGCAAACAAAATATTCAACAAAAAAATGCTGGCCTGTCTGTCTCAAGAGGATTTTTCATTGTACTGAAACTGAAAACTGAACCTTTTTTATTTTCGGAATTGCTATAAATATATCGACATCTTTATTTCCGGATTACAGTCGATTTTCTCACCATACAATTAGTTTAGAGATATGTGTGTGTGTCCGAACGCTGATAATGCCGTCGTTACTGCTACTGCTGATACTGTACGTTTATGTGCATCCCAGTATCTAGTTATCGCTGGCCATTACTGTTGTAGCAGGGGGTGAACAACATCCCCCATACTCGACCAAAAACTCACATGATGAGGAAAGTGTTTTCGAGCTTTGCTCAAATAAAATTCCCATATGTAGCAGTTTCTGACCAAGAATTCGCATTCGCCCAAAAGGGCGTCTGTTCCAAGGAAAATGTGTTCGAACAAGATTACTTGCTCGAATTGGCATCACTAAAGGCATTGTGTTTGAGCAGGATCTTTGGTTAAGACAAGTGAAGTGACGAGGAGCCAAAAGATGGGAGAGTATTCAAGTCCAGGCGCAAGTGTTCGACTCGAGCAATCGAAGTTGAGGGAAAGTACCATCGAGCAAAGAATATGTTTTAGGAAAGTGTTATGGGGACCACCTCAACTACTCTCACCAGCTAGCACCAAATGTTACTTGGGGACCACTAAAATGTTTGAATATGCCCCTAAGGTCATAAACTTTATAAGGGTAATATGATAACTTCATGTAAGCCTGTAATAGCAAACTAGTGAATCTTGGGTACATGATAACTTCCTAAGGTCATATTGACTTTGTACCATCTGTAAAGTTCCTTTTTGTTAGATGAAATGTGTTGTTGTATAGGACTTTAATTACAAACGCGCGTGCGTTGCAAACGGTGATTACTATGTACAATTAAAATTATATAACTCGTTGCAATGCATGGACATATCGACCCTAAAAATAGGAAATAAAAAATTCTATTTTTCATCCGTCCTCCGACTCCAGTGGAAGCCATGAGCTTTCCGATGGGAAGTGCGCAGCCAGTTTCATCATCCGCCATGCCTAGCTCTAACTCGATCTGTTTTTTCTAAGTACATAGGGAATATAAATAGAGGCTACATACCATAGATTTTTTCTAAGTCCTCTTTCCCTCACCTCTCAGCTCTCTCCCACATGTCTCCCCTCCCCTCCCCTCGCCTCTCCTCCTCTCCCCGGCGCTGACGCGCCCCGCGCCTGTGGAGAAAGAGACGAGAGAGAGAAGAAATAGGATAAGGACAAGTAGGTGGAGAGAATAAGATAGAAATTTTTGAAGTAGTTGAGAGGGAAAAATGCCTGAGGAGGGAGGGGATTTTCGCGTACGGTGCTCTTAAGATGCTCGGGTCCTCACGTAAAAATTGGCTTATTTTTTGCGTGCGGACCTCTTAAGGAATCTTAAGGATCCGCACGTAAAAATGGGAGGACGATTTTTCCAAACGCGGTCAGTTATGGACCGTTCGGAATCTGACGAGGGGTTCGTCCAGAAAAATCGTTTTTATAGTTGTGAAATGCAGACTTGTCTTGTCGGAGCAACTTCTGCTTATTGGACTGGAGAATTTAAGGAAGTAACTTTCGTCATTGTCACTATCACCTTCTCAAACGCCGTAACTTGGTTGAGTTTATGTTTTGGATCAAAGTTGCCAAACTGTAGCACATCGGAGAGAAGAAAATTCAGCGAATGAGTTCTGTGGCTAGGCTTGTGCAATTCAAATAGATAAGGATAACATTGATGTAAACTCTAGAGTAGAGGTAGAACATCCGACATGAAGGGGTAGCATCACATACCTTGCGCAGAGCAATTTCTAACCTTTTTTTTTATTTCCCGTTGCAACGCACAACTGTGTCTCGCTTACTTTGCCTCCGTTTTTAAATATTTGACGCCATTGACTTTTTTTAATATATAATTATTATTTTTTTTCTATCATTTGATTCATTGTTAAATATACTTATATGTATACATATAGTTTTACATATATTTCACAAAAGTTTTTGAATAAGGTGAACAGTTAAACATGTGTTAAAAAGTCAACGGTGTCAAATACTCCGACCACGACATATAAAAAGTTAAACGGTGTCAAACACATGTTAAAAAGTTAAACATGTGTTAAACATGTGTCAAATACGTATTTAGAAACGGAGGGAGTAGTACGTAGGATCTTACTCCCTCCGTTTTTTAATAGATATCGTCGTTGACTTTTTCTCACATGTTTAACCATTCGTCTTATTCAAAAAATTTACGTAATTATAATTTATTTTGTTATGGGTTGTTTTATCACTCATAGTACGTTAAGTGTGATTTATATCTTATACATTTGCATAAAATTTTTGAATAAGACGAATGGTCAAACATGTGAGAAAAAGTCAACGGCGTCATCTATTAAATATGGCAGTAACACGATGGCTCATGCTCCGGGCAGAGAGAGAGAGAGATCAGAGAGAGTCCAAGCTAGGGGATTGATCGGTCATCCTCTCCTCCGTTCTGCAGCTAGCGTGAGTAGACGACCAGACAAATTAAGTTACGATTGTGAATTAATTTGTGATTAACGAGAAGCATCATATCGATCGTTCCCAATCAATTGATCCAACAACGCGTTCAAGATATATTAATTGCTGCCGTGACCTAGCAACCTATCCACCTCGCCGGCCGGCTGCCGTGAATACGATCAGCAGCCAATTGATCAGCACACCACGTTGTCTACTTGCCTTTGGCTAATTTGCCTGATTGGATTCGTCAGGTTAGCGTGGAGCCTTGGAGGCCTAGGATGAATATCACTGAATCGATCATGCAACCACCAGCGCCTAGCGCGTATTGCCGAAAGATTTATACTCCCACCCTCCGTCTCGAATTATTATTTATTTTTTTTACTTACTTTATTATCCAAAGTATTTTAAGCACAACTTTTCGTTTTTTATGTTTGCACAATTTTTTTAATAAGACGAGAGGTCAAACAGTACAAGCAAAAAGCTCAAAATCCCTTATATTATGGGACGGGAGAGTACTAGTTTCAATTATTAATATGATATTTTTGTACTTTTATAACCAATTCATAATTTATATGAAGTTAACCATTAACGTGTTAATCTTTTCATTTCTCAGTTCATCCCAGATACCATGTCATCAAGTAATATGTACGTGGGTATACGATGAAAAAACAAATAATATATATTAATTATTACTTTGACATTACTATCTCCGTCCCAAAATATAGCTATTTATCTCAAAATATAACTATTTCTAGCACAGTGTCTTGTCCTAAAATGAAGCTATTTTTTCACCTACCTCCTCTCAACCAATCGCAACCATTCTTCTTCACATACTTTCTCTTTTCACCCAATCACACACTTCCTCCAATCTTCTCACATACTTTCTTAATATCCGTATCAACCTTAAAAATAGCTATATTTTAGGACAGAGGGAGTATTAAGTGTTTCCACTTTTAGTTTTGTCCTAGGCCACTCAAATCTCTGGATTGAGACTGAACGGGGCTACACACGTGAGAAAGGAGGACGAGTAGAGAGGTCGCTGCTACTAGACAGGGAGGCGAGCTCGTCGTGGTACGGTGACAGGGTCATCGTGGCCCACGAAGATGGTGATGGCACCAGCAAGTTAGCATGGGCTGATGATTTTTTTTTTTTAACTTTTTAAAATTTTTATTTTAAAAATAAACTATTCTAAAACTTATTTTTAAAATTTAAACCATGTAGCCAAGTCAGCCCATCTGGCGAGGAAAAATTACTATCACGCTACTTGCTGCAGGTGTGATAGTTTAATCCTACCACGCCAGCCAGGATGGTGTGGTAGTATTATTTTGTCATATTTCATATCTTAAGTATTGAAAATGTTTATTTCAAAAATAAAAAAATATGGGTGACTTGCAGAGGGTCGAGTGTGGCCATGAAAAAGGAGGTGAGGACGACTTGACGGGTTCCTTTTTCCTTGGATGCATTTTATAAGAACCTTTCCGTGCAACATCGTTCGACCATGTCAGCCATCATGACTACTACATCGGCGCGAGGCATACATCAAACGCTAATACCAAAACGATTTTTGTGTGCGGTTGAAAGGGATTTTCGCGTGCGGATCTTACGCCCGTCTACAACAGGGTGCCTGTGAAAATATGAAACTTTTCGTGCGGGTGACGCACCAGCACACGAAAAATCAGATTTTTCGTATGCGGGTGGCTTAAGTTGCCCACACACAACAAAAAAAAAGACCCCAAAAAAAATAAAAATAAAAAAACCTAACCCTAGCCGCCGCCCTCCTCGTGGTTGCCCGCTGTCGTCGTCATCGTCGTTGTCACCGTTTGTAGCGCGTGCCGTCGCGCCTTCCGCCGCTGCCCACCGCCGGATTTGGGCGGGAGAGGGGCGCCGCCTCTAGACCTGGCCGGGCGGGCGAGGGGCGCCGCCGCCGGTCACGGCCGCACGCAAGGACGCCGCTAAGCTAGCTGCGCCGCCCGCCGCCGCTCCCGGCCGTCGCCCAGCCGCCTCGTGCCCGTTGCCCCGCGCCTGTTGGAGAAAGAGACGAGAGAGAGAGAGAGAATAGATAAGGACAAGTAGGTGGAGAGAATAAGATATAAATTTTTGAAGTTAGTGAGAGGGAAAATGCCTGAGGAGGAGGGGATTTTCACGTGCGGTGCTCTAAATGCTCGGGTCCTCACGTAAAAATTGGCTTATTTTTTGCGTGCGGACCTCTTAAGGAATCTTAAGGATCTGCACGTAAAAATGGGAGGACGATTTTTTCCAACGCGGTCAGTTATGGACCGTTCGGAATCTGACGAGGGTTCGTCCAAAAAATCGTTTTATTAGTTGTGAAATGCAGACTTGTCTTGTCGGAGCAACATCTGCTTATTGGACTGGAGAATTTTAAAGGAAGTAACTTTCGTCATTGTCACTATCACCTTCTCAAACGCCGTAACTTGGTTGAGTTATGTTTTGGATCAAAGTTGCCAAACTGTAGCACATCGGAGAGAAGAAATTCAGCGAATGAGTTCTGTGGCTAGGCTTGTGCAATTCAAATAGATAAGGATAACATTGATGTAAACTCTAAGCGGGATGGCAACGGGGGCATACCCATCGCGGTTCCCTTGCCCATACCCACACCCGCGACGTCTAAATATTCCCACCTAAATAACCCACACCCACATGAGTAGAAAATCTTCCCCATACCACACACCGTGCGGGTAACGCGGTATCCAATGGGTACCCATACCATATAGTTCACTTGTAGCATTTATAGTTTTGTACTATATAATACCATATTAGAGTGTAAACCATAAATATTTTCTCTAGCAACAATCTATTAACATTAGCATTCAAAGGTAAGTAAAAAAAATTATACAACCACATTACATAATCAAGAAATCAAGTAATAATTTCATATAACTAGAATGGAACAATGCTTAAGATGTGAAAAGAAGGTTTCATACTATGATTTAGGAATTGTTGAAACTTATATTGTTATAGGTTTAGGCTCAATCAACGGGTTTTTTTCACCCATGGGTTGGTGGTATGGGTGGGTAAAAGAACGGACCCATACCCACGTACCCTAATGGGTAAGAGTTTGCCCGATTAGTATACCCATGGGTACAAGAGTTAGAACACAATTAGCTCCTAATAGAGTAAAAACCCATCGGGTCCGGATTATGAGTCACATTGCCATCTCTACTCTAGAGTAGAGGTAGAACATCCGACAAGAAGGGTAGCATCACGTACCTTGCGCACGAGCAATTTCTAACCTTTTTTTTTATTTCCCGTTGCAACGCACAACTGTGTCTCGCTTACTTTGCCTCCGTTTTTAAATATTGACACCATTGACTTTTTTAATATATAATTATTATTTTTTTCTATCATTTGATTCATTGCTAAATATACTATATAGTATACATATAGTTTACATATATTCACAAAAGTTTTTGAATAAGGTGAACAGTTAAACATGTGTTAAAAAGTCAACGTGTTCAAATACTCCGACCACGACATATAAAAAGTTAAACGGTGTCAAACACATGTTAAAAGTTAAACATGTGTCAAATACGTATTTAGAAAGGAGGGAGTAGTATGTAGGATCTTACTCCCTCCGTTTTTTAATAGTGATTCGCGTTGACTTTTTCTCACATGTTTAACCATTCGTCTTATTCAAAAAATTTACGTAATTATAATTTATATGTTTATGGTTTGTATTTCACTTCATGTTAATCTAAGGTGGGATTTATTATCTAATACATTGCATAAAATTTTGAATAAGACGAATGGTCAAACATGTGAGAAAGTCACGGCGTCATCTATAAAAACGGAGGTAGTAATAACTTGTGTCTCTCTTGCTCTCGTCGAGAAGGGGAGGATGGTGTCCGACCACGACGACGGCAAGCTG
This sequence comes from Oryza longistaminata, assembly GCA_009805545.1. Taxonomy (NCBI): domain Eukaryota; kingdom Viridiplantae; phylum Streptophyta; class Magnoliopsida; order Poales; family Poaceae; genus Oryza; species Oryza longistaminata. The sequence goes on from CM020184.1 coordinate 1,020,437, forward strand.
CCGGCGCAGTGGAAGAAGGTGTGCGTCGTCGGCGGCGGGATCGGGGCTGGCGGCGGCGCGCGAGCTGCGGCGCGAGAGGGCCTCGACGTGACGGTGCTCGAGCAGCGCGGCGGCGTCGGCGGGCAGTGGCTGTACGACGCGACGATCGACGCCGGCGACCCGCTCGCATGGCCGGCGTGCACAGCAGCGTGTACGCCTCGCTCCGTCTCAACAGCCCGAGGGAGTCCATAGGCTTCTCCGACTTCCCGTTCCGCCCACCAACGACGCCGGCGGCGACGCGCGGCGGTATCCCGTCCACGGCGAGCTCCTCAGGTACATCAGGGACTTCTGCGACGCGTTCGGCCTCATGGACGCCGTCAGGCTCGAACACCACGGTCACGCGCGTCGCGCATGGCGCCGCCGCGGCGCGACGGCTTGCTGCGGTGGGCGGTGAGGAGCAGGCGCGACGGCGAGGCGGAGAGGGAGGAGGTGTTCGACGCCGTCGTGGTGGCCATCGGGCACCACTCCCAGCCAAGGCTCCCGAGCATCGACGGGATGGACAGGTGGAGGAGGAGGCAGCTGCATTCCCACTCGTACCGCGTCCCGGACTCCTTCGCCGGCGAGGTCGTCGTCATCGTTGGGGTGCAGCGCGCAGCGGCGCAGAGCTCGCCCTTGAGCTCCGCCGCGTCGCCAAGGAGGTCCACCTCATCGCCGAGTCGACGTGGAAGACGATTACGTCGGCGATGTCCAACATTCTCGCCAGGTACGACAACCTCCACCTGCGACCACAGGTCGAACACCTGTGCGAGGACGGGACGGTGGTGTTCGACGAGCGCTCGTTCGTCGTTGCCGACACCATCATCTACTGCACCGGTACAACTACTCGTTCCCGTTCCTGGACACGAATGGGAAGGTCACCGTCGACGACAACCGCGTCGCGACCGCCTTACGAGCACGCGTGTTCCCGCCGGGAGCTCTCGCCGTCACTGTCGTTCGTGGGCATCCCGGCGAAGGTGCTACTGCCGCTGTTCGTCGAGGCGCAGGCGATGGTGGGTGGCGCAGGTGCTGTGCCGGGCGGAGGACGCTGCCGTCGCCGAGAGATGCAGCGCGCCGTCGAGGAGCACAGCCGCGGAATGGAGGCCGCCGGGTTGCCGAAGCGGTGACGCATGACATGTTCTTGGACCTGGAACGCTGCCGACGACTACGGCGAGCGCACCTGGCGGCTTCCCGCGGATGGAGCAGTGGAAGAAGGAGACTTTCTTCGTCCCTCTCCGACATGGTCGACGACATCGAGAGCTTCCGCGACGGCTACCACGACAGCGACCTCGTCCGCGACGCCTCGCCGCCGGCACGGCTGGACCCCCGTCGCGCCGCGGCCGCAGGAGGAGGACGACGACGCAAAGCAATTGGAGTTGGCGAACATATAACAAAAATTACCTGCGTGCAATACGTACTCCCTCCTTCCCTAAAATATTTACACCGTTATTTTTTTAAACATGTTTGACTGTTCGTCTTATTCGAAAATTTTGTTGAAATGTGTAAACTATATGTATACATAAAAAGTATATTTAACAATAAATCAAATGATAGAAAGAATTAATAATTACTTAAATTTTTTAAATAAGACGAACGGTCAAATATGTTTTTAAAAAAGTCAACGGCTGTCAAACATTTTGGAATGGAGGGAGTAGTAATTACTACCTCCGTTTTGAATGTTTGACACCGTGACTTTTTAGCACATGTTGCCGTTTCGTCTTATCAAAAAACTTTTGTGAAATATATAAAATTATATGCCTACATAAAAATATATTTAACAATGAATCAAATGATAGGAAAAGAATTAATAATTACTTAAATTTTTTGAATAAGACGAATGGTCAAAGATATGCTAAAAAGTCAACGGTGTCAAACATTTCGAAACGGAGAGAGTATCTAATTATTAGTTAGTATATTAATTAAAATGGCACATTTTAGTTATGATTGGATAAAATATCTAGGATCCTGTGATTGAACGTGGAAGCGCCACTGCTTATTAGACTCCAATAATTTCTGCTTAAGCCTAAGGAAACAAAATAAATACACGGTAAATCGAAAAGAAGTGCTGGCCTGTCTGTATCAAGAGGATTTTTTTTTTTGACACCAGGTAATACACCTTCATTAACCAGGGGCTCTAGGCAAATCGCCAGAATCCAGCTGGTGGAATACAAGCTCAGGGACTTGGTTGACATGCACTGTGAGAGTTAACAGAACTCACCCCATACTTAGCTAGGCAGTCATCCACTTTGTTACAAGACCTCGGACAATGCCAAATGAGACAGCTAACAAAATGAGAGGAAACAAAGACTTTTTTTTGGCGAAATAAGCATCCATCTTGATGACGATCAAAGTCCGCCGATGTGGCGATGTGAGAGCACGTACGCTGCAGTTCTGTGGCATCCGTCTCCAGTATGATTCTTGTCATCCCAAGCTGCATAACTTTCTCGATACTGTGGAGCGCCGCGGTAGCCTCAGCCTGCAACGGTGTTCGTACGTAGGGGCGGAATCAGGCATGGGGCAGCTAGGGTTTGAGCCCCATGCTTAGCTCCATAATCCCCATTATAATCTTGAAAAATGCTATGTAATTTATGAAAATATTTGAGATCCCATTAGCTCAGCCTTAGGCGTGGAAATTTTCTGGCTCCGCCACTGCGTACTCACATCAAAAGATGCATCAGTGTTGATCCTATATGTATAAATAGTAGTGGGGTCTGAGCAAACTAGATAGAGTTACAGTCCCCCTCCCATCTAATATGGTAAAAAAATTTCGTGGGGTCTCTCATAGTCTTCACGTCAGTAGTGGGGGCTCGACACCCCGCCGCCCCATGCTGGATCCGCCACTGCAGCCGGTGGCGATTCCCATTTTTCATTCGGAGCTCGATCCAACTGCAGTTTTTCAAGGTCCATCGTATGGTAAATGATGGCATCACACACATCTGAACCCGTGAGCTTGTCGTCCGCATTGGCCTTATTCCCTGCATACCACCATTCAAGAGGATTTTTCATTGTACTCAAAACTGAACATTTTTAGTTTTGTTCAGTTTATCCAATTACTGCTAGTAGTTTATTTCTCCGAGGGGGTGTACCATAATGTAATAATCTGTTCGATCATTGAATGCAAACTAATTAAGCATTTACAAATTAGTATAACTAACTTTTTTATGATATAAACGATTTACATCTGTTAGTATAACTGAATATATATCATATTTGTAGTCGATCGTGTATATGACTATATCTATATCTAACTAAAAAATACGGAAGGATTCGGTACTTTTTTGGTTTGTCTTTTTTTTCGTTGGTTTCTTTTTACCCGATCGCTTCCAGGTTTTCTGTCCATCTGGTTTTTTTCTATTACCGGTTTTTTATCTCAACCGATCCGTTGCACGCACGCATAGCGCGCCTCCCGTCATGGGCTCATGGCCACGTCAATATGTCTTCACGTGTGTTTTCTCCTTTAATTGACTACAAAAATCGATTCTCACTTCCCCTTATCATTTTCCTCATGATTTACTCTAATAGCGATCAAAATGCTTCACTTTATCGCTAAGCTCCTAACAACTATTGTATCACTGAAAAAATATCTTTAACCATTGCAACGCACGGACATTTTTTCTAGTGTATTTAAAAGGATGGTATCTGTTCTTTCTGAAGTATTTAAAATGGATGATGTAATCTTATCTTCTTCATGTAGCTGATGTTGAGTAGTTTATTTGTTGAGGGATAACTATATCTAGTCAATTCAGACATTTATCTTTTTTGTTATAGTAGTAGACAAGGAATTCTTCGAGTTGGGAGATCTTCCCGGGTTAATCCTAATTTGGTACTACTACTATTAAGCAAATGCTAGCAATATGTGATTATGATTTGTCTGTGTGCAGAACTACAGATATGGGTTTATTTGCACTAAAGAAAAACTAAACTACTCTTGCATGACATTAGGTAGCAGCATCTTCTTGTTGGAAGACGACTGCTGATACAGTAGTCAAGATGCGAGTATTAAGTTTATGACCTCAGAAGGTCAAGATGCAAATGTTACTAAACAATTTAAAGAAAGCAGTTGAGCAATGGGATGTTCCAAGATTAAAGAAAGGTAATTACTACTCCTTTGAAGAGCATCTTATATTAACTTTGTGTTGTAAAAAAATGATGAGAAGGTAAGGCATCTCTGACTCTACATGAGAGCACATACTTAGGTCATTAATGGTGATTATAATGATATCTTCTGTATTTATTGTTTGCTGCATTCAATTTGATTGGTTGCTTTGTTCAGAGCTGTTTCTACCAAATCCATTCAAGTTAAAACTTCTAAAAAAAATAAAATCAATTTTAAACAGATTGGGAGCTGTCCATGCTGACCCATGTTGCTCTGTACAAGCTTTATTTAAATGTGCTGCAAATTTGATTGCAATTCCATCACGATGGCATCCTGCAAGAAGGTGTGCGTGATCGGCGCCGGTGTGTCTGGCCTCGCCGCCGCGCGCGAGCTGCGGCGAGAGGGCCTTGACGTGACGGTGCTCGAGCAGCGCGGCGGCGTCGGCGGGCAGTCGCTGTA